>JAJLRV010000004.1:0-78461 GCA_030567235.1 Hanseniaspora clermontiae | reverse complement strand
CTATTGATGTTAAAACCTATATTATGCGGCACTCCACTCCACCGTGTTGCTATGTACTTATTTGGAGGATCCGCCATATTGAAGTCTAAGTTAAAAACTTCAAAAAAAAAATTAAAAACGTGTTAACAACAGATACAAGGAAATAAAACTCAAGTTGTCACCGAATCAAGCAAGAATGTATTTTTAGATAGCTGAAATTTAATTTGTTTTTTGGCACAGCTACTCTAATGGCACAATTGTGTGAATACGCAAGCTTGAGTAATTACCAATAAATGGGGATGGTATTCAGTTACAGCGGCAGCATTCAAAACACATGTTCATAGTGCTGGAAAACCCAGTATTTCAACATTTGTTAATGAGTCTATACGAAAAATCATTTATAGTCTTAATTGGGCATACTGTACACTCATTTCAGAAAGAAAGCCTGCTTCAACTTAGCACTAGAATAAGAACAATAAGAACGCGATTTAGTATCAACAACACTGTTATTATTACACATATGAATAGCTAGACTTTCTAATTCATTTAGCTGATTCCTGTCTCTAATCTTTTTAAAACGTACATGTTTTAATTTTTCCATTTAACTTTCTACTATTTGAGATACCCTGAAGTTTACTTGAAGTGGGTTTGAAGCATGTATATATCCATTGAAAATTTCATAAGATACTCACCGCACTGCTATTGGGTGTATCTTTACCCAATTATTTAATGTATCTGCATCTTTTTTACACCTGTTTCTGCAGTTTAAATTGAATATCTAAGATTATGAAACACATTTTTTTGCTCTGGAATGCTTGAAATGACTAGAAGAGCTAACAAGACAAATTTATTATTGTTAGCCTCTATTAGGTCGACTTTGGAAGGCAATTCCTAGCCGACTGCGCTTGAAAAATTCAAGCTTTAAACAAAAAAAAAATAATTGTATCTTTTTTTTGGAGGTTAACCAAGAATGTTTTGAAGTTTCTTTGAAATAATTGTTGGTAAAAAAAAATGTGACTTCTCGTACTCAGGCTTGGAAACAAAGAATTTTAAATATTTTTTTTAAAAAAAAAATGTGATTAAGAAAAATGCTTGAATGCTTGCACCGATTTTGTTTAAAAGTAGCGTGATTTCGAAACGCACAAGAAAAAACTACAATAAGTTTTTTTATCATAAGCTGAACACAGTTTAGATCACTAGACAATATACAAAAATTACTCGATTTGAGAAAACAGTATCACATATCCATGCGTCAGAGTTTCTGTTTTATTTGGTGGAATTAAAAAAATAAATAACGAAAAATACCAAGTTTCACAGCCTTGTTAATGCATCCGCAAAATTACAGGTCACGAGGGAATATCATTAAGCGATGTTCAGCAGAACCTTTAAATTGCCATTTGTCTTCTAGTTAAATCTGTGATATTTATAGCCAAATATCATTTACTCCTTTTTCTATTGCGAAGGCTAATTTTTTTTTGAATAGATATAAGTCTTGGGTCTTGGAAGAATTTTTTCTTGAAAAGAATAGATTGTCAAATATATCTAGACTATTTGTTTTAAGATTTTTACATCTTACTGCCCTTACCGTGGTGTCGCATTATTGAAAAAACATTTTTAAGGACAATAGAGAAACTACAAAACCACCAAACAAAGATGAAAGATTGTTGTGTTTCAGAGAATTTTTTTTTTTTTTTTTGGGAGAACAAGAGAAATCTAAAAAGCATATTTTTGCGGTTAAAATTGCAAGCCGCTGAACAAACACATAAATACTTGAATATCTCTTGTGTGTAATATTTTTTAAAAAAGGTTGGTTTTATCTGTTATTGTTTTGTTTGGAAGATATACTAAATAAACATGCATGTTTTTACGACTGCGATTTATCTAACATCAGCAATCTCTTGAAAAAAAATTTTCTATATGCAGACTACCAATCTGAAAGGTCAGATTCATGGAAACTGTTTAAAAATAAGTTCAATAAATAGGCAAATTTGACTTAGTTTTACTTTTAGGTAAGTTTTTTAAAATCTTAATTGTTTTTATGTATTAATAAGAAGAAATAAGGTAAAAAAAACAGCCAAAAAATACAAAAATTTACAAGTTCTCAATGCAATCAATTTTAAACATACTAATTGCATTTTTGGTTGTAAATGCAGCTTATGCTGAAGAATTTTGGGATGATGCTTTACAATATGACACCAGCATAATACATGTTGACAATACGATGGGTTGCAAAATTACTGACAACACGCAACTAGTTTCTGGGTTGACTGGAAATGTTTACTATTATCCATGGGCTTACTACGACGACCATACTCAGAGTTTTTTTCAAAGCGAAGATTTTTACCTCAGCAATGATTACCTGGCTGGGGGCTATGTTGGTGATGGATCTATCATCACTAAATTTCATGATGTCTATACCAAACCTGGTGTTGTTGCTACAGACGTTACTTTTTCTGGACGCCTTTCTTATGCCAAAGACAACCCCTGTTTTACTGGTAATTGTAGGGGTGAAATCTGGGCTGACTGGGATGCCTTCAGGAATGCGGATGGCTCTGCAGTCAGTATTCCTGTTACGAATTTTGGTGCCCACTTGCATGGCTTTATTGTTCCAAACATTACTGGTCCATATTTATTTACGTTAAATGATTATATTGATGATGTAGCTATTTTCAACTTTGGGTCAAGTGGTTTTCATTCTCCAAATTGCTGCGGCACCTATTTTTCTACTAGTGATCTTAGTGGTAACAACGTCATAGAACTTATCAGGAAGAGAGATAGTCCATATGGCCCCAATCAAGTACTCATAAACTTAGTTGCTGGTATGGCTTATCCTGTTGAAATATTTTATTCGTCAGGTAGGGTGTTTGGCTCATTTGCAAGTGAGTTTATAGATCCTTTAGGTCAACAACATGACAACATTGTCAATATTATTTATCATTTGGATTCCCCAGCAGTTTGTGACTACAACAAAAAACTTGTTGTTACCTTGGGATGGGATCAGTCATCCACTATAACCACTTCTACGACTAATACTATAGTATCAACCATGACTAACAGTTACCATACCGACAAAGTTTTTGACTTTGTTGGTACTGTAATTGAGGAAAGTGAAGTTATCTATGTTCCCATGGATAGAGTTACTACTTATTGGACAGGACTAAGCACTTCAACAAGTACTTCATACATTGTAACTAATGACACTGATGGTTCTTCTGTAACGAGCTCAGTACTTTACATTATAACTCCAGAAAAAACTCTCACTGTTCCTTGGACTGGTGTAGGTACATCAACCACTACTTCAAATTTTGTTACCAATGGTGCTGATGGTAATTCAACCACATCCCCAATTGTTGTTGTTGAGACTCCTGAGTCAACCACCACCGTCCCATGGACTAGTGTTGGCACCTCAACCACTGCGTCCAGTGCTGTAGTCACTAACTCCGACGGTAAGAGTATCACATCCCCTGTTGTTGTTGAAACCTCAGCATCTGAAACTACCCTCACCGCCCCATGGAACAGTACTTTCACCAGCACTTACACCAACAAAACTGTTGTTACTGGCACCTCAACCACTACTTCCAGTGTTGTAGTCACTAACTCCGACGGTAAGAATATCACATCCCCTGTTGTTGTTGAAACATCAACATCTGAAACTACCTTCACCACCCCATGGAGTGTTAATGCCACCAGCACATATACCTCTAGCACTACTATCACTGGCAGCACTAGCTCCACCACTGAAATTCCTAAAGTTGCCAATCAAACTTCAACTTATTCCGGATGGAACGCTACAACCCCATCTAGCACCAAGCCTTCAACGGTGGTTTCCACCACAATTGGTACTGTTCTAAAAACTTTTGTGTGCACTGAATACAGTTGTTTGATTCAAAACCAATCATCTGCCTCCAACTTAGCTTCAACAATTGCCAGTACCACCATTGACAAAGTCACCAAGACTACTACGTGTACCAAAAGCATCTGTTTAGCTGAAAGCCAAGCAATTAGCTCTGCTAATTCTCCAAGAATTCAAACATCTTACACCTCAGGCTCTTTTGAAACCATTGGTATTCCAAGCGTTGCGCCATCTGTTGAAGTTTCATCCTTAGCTTCAATAATCACCACTAATGGCGTCAATAAAGGAAGCACTTTGACAATAAGTGGATTAGCTATTTTGTTATTGCAATTTATTTAAATGGTATGATATTGTTCTTTTTATTTAACCCATATATGTATATATATAGTTATTTAATATAAATCTTTCACAGGTTTTTCTTTAATAAAATAATTAAAACATTTTTATTACTAATATGATTACCAAGGGCTGAAAAATGTTAAGCGCACTATGTTTTGCTCAACTTAGTGGTAAATATAACAAGATTACTTTACTCTTTACATTTTAAATGTACTGATACTAGTTTCTTCTATTGAGAACTAAAAGCTAAAGCATATAATAACTATTATGTTAATTGCTCACTATTATTTTTAAGCTATAAAAAAAGTTGTTACCACATCGGTTTTAATATATCTAGATGAAATACAATTTGTAATCACTACTGATTACAAAAATAAAAATTATATTTACCCTCGTCTAGTCCCTTTCTTCATGCGTTGTTGTTTTCGCTGTTTCTTGTATATGCTCTACTAGCACTATAGTGATGGTGCAGGCTGCAATGCAAATCCACGTGATGCAAATTACTAAGTCACGTGTTTATTTCTTCTCTCATAACATTCCTTTCTGAATCTACTTCCTATAATAACCAAATTCGAATAAACTATATACTATGACAAACAAACAATTTAAGCAGTGCTGTCAATATAACGACTTCTTAAACTATTATTTTGTGGAGCTCACTGTTACATTTTTTAATGATAAATGCTTATATATGGCTGCCTCTGGCAGTACTCGAGTTTTATATTTACACTGTCAAACTTTTTTTTTTGCACAAGTTTATTTTAGCGGCAACTAACTCATTTTTTGTCTTTGTTAATTCACCCTTTAATCTATCAATTTCAAGCTGCATTTCATCGTAATTTGTTTCTTTCGGTGTTGTCCACTTGTCAACTTTGCCATTCTCCAAAGCTCTTTTTATTAATCTGAATAACTCATTTTCTGTTTGATACCTTTTTGTCCACTCGTCAATACTCATAAATAAACCTTCCTTAATTTCACAATTTCTTATCATTGTTGAGTAAAAATGTATACACTTTTTATATCTACCCATATCAAATACTCCGCTGCGGACCCCCTTTTTTAGCTCATAACCAACAACATCTATCAATTTTCCGAAACTTAGTTTTTCACCAATACCAGCAAAAATTTTGCTGCTTCTCCAGGCAAACGGCTCGTGATCAATCTTGACACTGTCAATACCAATACCACATTCTCCTTTACTTGTTAAAATTTCACCTGCCTCATTATAAACTAAAACACTCACATACACTTCTGCGCCAGAAAATTCTTCAGATACCTTCTTGTACTTCTTGTTATATAAACGTGGCCAGTATTCTTGGGTTTTCTTTAACGCTAGCTGGTCACGTCTAAACTGCTTGCTATATATAGCATTTTTATCATGAACCAAACTGCACTGTAATACAGCCTTGAACTGCGCATATCTGCCGTTGCTAACTAACTCATCGAGACACTCCTGCAAGGCAAACCACTTTCTAGGTCTTGAAGCACCATCAGGCCACTTGTCACAGACTTTTTCGACTTCCATTTCGTAATAGTAGTCAATGCTTTTTGGAAATTTTCCTGACTTTTTGTTTACCCACTGGTGTATTCTATCAGTGATAACGCTGTCATTATAATAGTAATACATTCCCAATTCCCTTGTTACTCTGCCTTTTACACCGGCTTCCTCCCATGTTTCCCTTAAAGCGCTCTCCATAAAACTGTACTTTACAAGCGGTATGCCCTCATAGTTTTCTGTTGCACTGCATTTTGTGTATCTCACTTCGTCGTGTTCCACACCGCCTTTTGGAAAATGATAATGGTGGCTGTCCCCATACGTAATGAGCATCAACTTCTGCGTTGACTTGTTTACAATAACACATCCTGCAACTATTCTGTAGCCTTTAATAAACAGCTGTGTTTCTCTTTGGCCGTCTGTTCCACCACCATAGTCATTGATATAATTCTTGCTTAATTCATAGTTGCTTTTGTTTGTGGCTACTCTCAATGGAGTAAAGGCTGTTATCTGGTTCTCACTTTTTTTAAAGTTGAAGTATATCTTTTTAAGATCTGGACTTGTAGAGCTCTTGTTTGTGCCGCCTACACTTACACTCGCAGATACTGATGACATCTAAATGGTTGTTTGCTGATTTTCTTTTTTAGGATTATTTGATTAAACACGCTTGTATTTTGTCACAATTTTTTTTTTTTGTGTTCGGGTTTTGTTTCCTTTTTTTTTTTTTGTAATCGCGCTTAAGTTTTTTGGTGAGGCTTAGAGTGTTTGCTGCTTTGGATACTTCATTAATTGCCATGGTAGTTTGTAATCCTATAAAAAGCAAACTTAGTGTGACAACTCGGACAATGTTTGTTTTTTCTAGAATCTAGCAACTCTTGTTATTATCGCTGAGAGCTTATTGTTTCTATGTACTTGCTTGTAAATATATACTAAAGGGCTACCTTTGAATCAAGCAATGTATAATAAAAATTACTTCAGGTGATAATCAAAAAACATCAGTTTTCATTTAATATTGTTCGTCATCTACTTTTATTTTGCATAGTTTGCCCAAACCCGCATGTAAGATATCATTCAAAGAGCACCGACAAATTTACTGATAAATTCACCAATAATTTAAAAAAAAAACACAAATCAAAAAAAAAAAGTAATAATTAATAAACCTAATTTTTTTTTAAATATATATTATAGATGCAATGACCATTATTCTTTTGGTTCAATCTTTTCATTGCTTTTATCCTTTGCATCAGCAACTCTATCGGCTTTCTTAGGTACTCTAGCCCACCAGTATAGTAAAAATGCAGCAGCATAGTTAAATACAATATAGGCTAGGAAAATACCCAAGTTTCTCCATCTTCTGGAGTACTTGGAACTTACTGATGTTAAAAAGGCATTGGTACTAGAGATTTGACACATACTACATGAACCAGTGGCATTTTCATCTTTGATGTACCCAGTACCAGCATTTTTGATGTAAGGCAACAAATATTCACCACAAGTCATACCATTTGGAGCTTCAATGTGAGTGTATTCATAGTCACTACATACAACTGGGTTGTTGGCCAAACCTAGAGATAAAGCACCATCAACAAAGTATGTCAATGGAGATACTCTATACATGAATATCCAGAAACGTGGTAATACACGTGGACCAACGAAAACACCATTGAAAGATAGAGCCATAGTAAACAGCAAGGAAGCCAAATTACCACCAGCTTGAGGATCTTCGAACGGAGCAGCAACCATGATAGCAAAGGAGCCTAACCAAGTGTAGAATGCCAAAGTATAGAAGAAGTACAGACCAGTTCTTTCAGCCAATTGCCCAGCATAGGAGGCGTTATTAGAGAAACCAATTGGGTAGTAGAAACAGAAGAAACTTAAAGCACCACATAGTAAGTTAGGAATGATTTCAGCTAGAACTTGAGCAAGCAAGAAACTGTACCAAGAGAAAGTTCTTGAAGGTCTTTCTCTGGCTTCGTATAAGTCTCTTTGCTTGGTGTAGACTGGTAAGTACTGTTGCAAAAATGGATTGAAAATAACAACAGACATGAAGACAGCCAACATTTGATTCTGTAACCCTTGTAAACTATGGTTTGCCTTGAAGAAGGTGAAACCAATGAAAATCAGAGAAGCAATGGAGACAAAGAACTTAGCCCATAAGTAGATAGGAGTTCTCCAATATTGTTGAACAACTCTTCTGTAAACATAGCCCAATTGAACAAGGAAGGAAGCAGCAAAGGCAGAGGTGTCATCAGCATTAGATATTGGAATGTTTGGCAATTCCCTTTCCATTTGGTCCAAAGTAGCATGGACTTCTTTGTATTCGTCAGAAGCCTTCCAAGCTTCATGGTAGTCGGTATTTTGAACAATTTCCAGCATCCATTCAGCAGGGTTAGCAGTAGAAGGACATTTTGGAGCACCTTTACTTTCAAAGTAATCAATCATAGTCTTACAACCTTCACCCAAATCACCAAAGTAAGCAGTCTTACCACCCTTTTGCAAAAATAGTAATCTGTCAAATTGTTCAATCAACATAGCGGAAGGTTGATGGATAGTACACAAAATAGCTTGACCATGGTTGGCTAACTTTCTCATCAATTGACAAATAGACCAGGCAGTTTGGGAATCTAAACCAGAGGTAGGTTCATCTAAGAACATCAACAACTTAGGCTTAGCAGCAAGTTCAACACCAATGGTCAATCTCTTTCTTTGTTCAACATTCAAACCTTCACCCATAACACCAACAACGGCATCAGCATATCTTTGCATGTCCAAAATCTTGATGACAGATTCAACATAAGCATCCTTTTCAGCCTTGGAAACAGAAGCAGGTTGTCTTAGGTAAGCGGAGAACTTCAAGGATTCTCTAACAGTGGCAGTAGCTAAATGCAAATCTTGTTGTTGACAGTAACCGATGGATCTTGGGAAACCTTCATCTCTTAAACGACCATTGACCAAGATGTCACCAGTGATAACACCCATGGTTACTCTTGAAGCCAAACAATCCATCAAAGTGGTCTTACCGGCACCTGAGGAACCCATTAAAGCTGTAATGGAATTCTTGGCAACCCAACCATCAACATTATTCAAGATTCTTCTGGTTTCACTTTTAATTTGAACATCATAACAAACATCTCTCCAATGTAAAGTGGCTTCAGATTCACTCAAACCAACATCATCTGCACTCTCTAGAGATTCCTCGTAATCATCAGATGCCATTCTCTTTTCAGTGTAGGAGTCATCAGAAGCAGAAGCAGATTCTAAATCGGCGGTGGACTTGGACATTTTCTTGATCTTTCTAACAACGGATTGAGGGAAAACAATGATTTCACCCTTTTGCTTGGCAGATTCGTTATATTCAGTGAATGCTAAATAAACGAAGAAGAAGAAAATGGCGTAAGCAGTAATGACACCGAAACCTCTCCATTTGTGACTATGTTCGTAACCATAAGACAACTTTAAGAAGACATCACCATCAACAGAATTGGCACCTGGAACAGCACCAACAACAGAGCAGGTCTTGAAGGCTATATCAATATCAGAGTAAGCACCACCGCTTGGAATGAAAGAAGCACAAGGGAACTGTCTGCCATGGAATTCATTGATCATCAAAGATTCAAAACCATATTGGATAGGATTGATCCAGTAAATCCACTTGGACCAGCCTAACATACTGGTCTTTGGAATAGCAAACCCTGTGTACATAGAGATACCTAATAAGATAACAGAGGCAGGAACCATGGATTCCGGGAAGGACTTGGTGGCTGAACCAATAAATCTGAATAAGTGAGACATGGCTAGCAAGGATATGAAGTTCACCAGCAAGTAGAAGAAGAAAGCACCGGCAGTTCTGTTTAGATTAGATAGCCAGTAGTAGAACATGTTAAAGGCAATGGCTGTGATAATCTTGGCTGGCAGTTCAGATATGATAGAAGACATGGCTTCAGCAGAAGGATGGTACATGGCCAAATTCTTTTGCTTTTCAATGATAGGTCTAGCTTCGTACAAAGTCATGATTTCTAATAAGGAGGAGAAAGAGTTGAATAAAACAGCGTAGAAAACGGTACCACCTCTGTAGAAGAATGTAGCTGTGTCTGTATGGTACATGACCTTGTAGAACATGGAAGCAACCAGCAGAGCCATAAAAGAGTTACCCACGACTTGGAACACAGATAAACCTATATCGTTTTTGATTCTTGTGAAGTTTCTTTGCAACAAGTACTTGACTTGCAAGCTGAAGGTCAACATGTAAGGAGAAGAAGGTCTAGCTCTCTTGGCTTGAGAAGCAGCATGAGCATCGTGGAATTGGTCTTTCAAAGAACCATTGATGCTGTTTAGGTATTCATCAATTTCGTTCTTCAATTCTTGGCAATCTTGGGAAGCGTTCCAGTATTCGTACATTTCTAATGGAGTGTCAGGAATCTTGATGCCCTTTTCAATCATGTCAGTATTTTTAATTCTTTCCGAAGGAGAAGTTACAGCAGTTAGGAAATCAGCAGTAGTTTGTCTGTCAGGACAGACATAACCCATTTTGACAAAGTATTCCTTAGCTTTGTCACCTGGACCGTTGTATAGTTGGTAACCCTTATCCAAAACAATGACGTTGTCGAATAAGTCGTAAGCTTCTTGAGAACATTGGTAAATGGCAACAACAGAAGTGGTGTCGGAAGTTTTGGATTGGGTCTTCAAGGATTTGATGAAGGTCAATGTGGAAGCGGAATCCAAACCTCTGGTTGAGTTATCATAACAGACGATCTTACCGTTAACCAAAGCAATTTCACAAATGGAGACTCTCTTTCTTTCACCACCGGAAACACCTCTGACCAATTCGTTACCAACCTTGGTGTTTTTGGTGTGAGATAAACCATACATGGCCATGGTAGCTTCTGCCATGTGTTTAGAGAATTCTTCTCTGCTCAGGCCTCTAATTCTGTTACGAGGAGTGGTTAGCAAAGCAACGTTATTCAGAGTTTCAAAGACAGTCAAGTGTGGGAAATGAATATCAACTTCTGCTTGGTAAACAACTTCACCTCTGTAGTTACTTTGAATTTCCTTTTGGCTGATACCATCATAAGAAATGATGGAATCATCTGTGACTTCAAAACCAAAAGTGGATGCAGATATGGTCTTTAACAATGTGGAACAACCGGAACCTGGCTTACCCAAAACAACGTTCAAGGTACCAGGCTTCAGGATACCATCCATAGGCTTCAAAATAGTAAACTTGTCAGAAGGTCTGGATTTTCTGGTCTTTCTGTATATGTCTTCGAAACCTTTTTGGAAGACATTGAAGACTGTTGGTTGGTAAACAACATCAGATGAATCACCAAAGGCAGACAAGTTTTTGTAAGCCATACCCAAGGAGATGTTTTTGTAGTAATCAGGGTCAGCGGATCTCAATCTGTTTAAGTTTCTCATCCATGAATGGGCATCGAATTCATCAGAGTTAGGATCAATTTTTGGATTATAGCTTTCGACGCCTTCTGGGCCATCAACAGGCACATCAAAGACCACGTTTTCGTTAGAAGTGGAAGCCAAAGACATGTGTGTGAATGTTCTGGCCAAGGACTGGACAGAGTTGGTGTCTGGAACACCGGTGTAAAAGCCACCAGATGTCTCAACATTTTTGGCGTTGAATGATTCAACTTCAGAATTATCAGACATAAAGGTGTTTAGTAGTTGGTTTTTTGTATCTAGTTTATTTTTTTTTTGTTATTGAATAATTAAAATATTTAAAAAACACACCAAGAAAAGGCAAAGTGAACACTTTATATATAGATGTAGTTTATCTTTATAAATGTAGGGCGAAAGGGGAAAAAAACACATTCGGTGTGTGCTAAAAAAAAACCGGCGCACATTAAAGGGAGAAAAGATATCTGTCCAAAGTCATCGCCAAAGATTGAGATTAGGTAAAATTTGTCCATAAAAAAAAAAAAAGTGAGGTGGCGTTCCTGCTATCTCAGCAATTGTTTTTTGTTGTTGTTGTTTTTTTGGCGCGCTTCGGAGCATCTAAAATGCGCGGGTATGATGTATACCATTTTTTTTTTTTGGGATGAGGTGTTCCCAAAGAGGAAATAATACAAAGATTGGTGAAAAGCAAAATGGGTTTTGGCGCGTAAGGCAACACAACCCAAACAAAAAAGAAATAACACGCTCCGTGTTTTGCACAAGCAGTCGTTTTTCACTTGTAATTTTTTTTTAACGAAGAGTCACTGCCAGGTGGGTAACGAACAAAAAAAAAAAATGGGTTTAGCACGGGCGAATGTTTCTCACTTACATCTTACGTGAAACCAAAATCCGTGTCCATGGACTTTCACACACAAAAACAAACAAGCAAAAAAAAGAAACCTGTTTACAAACGAGGCTGATAGTCATGATTAATTTGATTAGCAAATGTGTATAGATTATGTTTTACATATATATTATTATTTATCGTCATTAATTGGTCATAGTAAAGGTTTTAGAAGAATCTCTTGAAACCCTTGTTCTCGTCATGCTTCAAAGCTTCAGAGTCATAAGATTCGTCTCTCTTGGAGGCTGGAACCCAGGAAGCAGACTTCCATGGCAAAACACCGTCTAACCACATTTCGTTGACTTCTTCCAAAGTTAAACCCTTGGTTTCTGGGATGGTGAAGAAGACGTAGAAGATAGCAAAGATCATGCATCCCATGAAGACGTAACCGTAAGAGAAGTGAATAGCAGTGGTGATGAATGGAGTGAAGAAGGAAATCAAAAAGCCCCATAACCAATTGGAACCAACAGCCAAAGCCATACACTTGTTCTTGACTCTTAATGGGTAGGATTCAGCACAGATAACGTAAGCTAATGGAGCCCAAGTGTTGGCAAAGCAGAAGATGTAGAAACAGGTGAAGACAATCATAGTGTTACCAGCACCCTTGGAGGTCTTGGCATCAGGGGAGTAGCCACCAATGTATAATTTCTTGACACCAACAGAGGCAAAGACAACGTAACAACAAACCATCAAAACAGCACCGGCTAATAGCAATTGTCTTCTACCGAATCTGTTAACGAAGAATAGAGAGACTAAGGTGGAGAAGAAGTTGACAACACCGATAACAATGGAGGTTTGGAAAGAATCCTTTAAACCAACAGCAGCAAAGACAATTGTTCCGTAGTAGAAGAAGTAGTTATCACCAGTTAATTGTTGCAAAGTTTGGATCATAACACCCATGACTAATCTTTGAAGGACCTTGGTCTTGGTGGAGAATAATTCCTTAATGGAGGCTTCACCAGCTAGTCTTTCAGCTTCAACAGCAGCCAAAATAGCATCGAATTCAGCAATGACAATAGCATCGTCTTCAGAGGCCTTGTTCAAGTGAGCAATGGATTTCTTACCTTCTTCTAGTCTGTCTTTTTGGATCAAGTATCTAGCAGATTCAGGAACAAAGGTAATACCAGCAATCATTAATAAAGCCCAGGCAAAGCATAAACCAACAGCAACTCTCCATTGAGCAGTGGATTTGTCGGAGTATTGCTTGGTACCGTAGTTACAACAGTAACCCATGAAAATACCCAAGGTAATCATCAATTGGTAAAAGGTAACACAGATAGATCTTAAGTTAGCTGGAGCAGTTTCAGCTAAGAAGGTTGGACAGATAACAGCAATGGCACCGAAACCTAAACCGGCAATCATTCTACCAATGAAGTATTGGACCCAAACATGGGCTTTGGCTTGACAACAGATTTGAATTAAAATACCGACCATGTAAATGCAAGTGACAATGGTCAAAGCCATCTTTCTTCCGTATCTATCAGATAAACCACCTAAAGCTAAACCACCAATGGCACAACCAACATTGAAGATGGAGACCATTAAACCGGTTCTAGCATTACTAAAGTAGTATTCTTTTTTGTCTTCGCTGTAAGAACCAAATCTTTCTTTGAAGTTACCCATGTTGAAGAAACCACCAATGGTACCGGTATCGAAACCAAAGATGAAACCACCAAAGGAGATTAATAAACATAGGAAAACAACACCGGTGAATTGACTGAGACCCTTGGAGTTCATAGATTCTTGAAGCACCTGTAATTCGGCGTCATCGTATTTATGTTGTTTATCAAGGGCTTGTTCTAATTCGTCGTTTTTGACTTCAGCCATGGAGCTGTCGTTGGAAGGAGTGGAGACAGGAGAGTCTAAGTGGCCGGATGCTAGTGGAGCACCGACTTCTGGAGTAATGGAACCAGACATTATTATATTATTATGTTTTTGTATGGTTTTCTTTTATTTATATTCTTCTTCTCAACTTAAATTTAAAATCTGAATCTCATCTCAACTTTGCCAACGCCTCTTTAAATACTTCAACAATTCCAAATGTCACCGTTTCTTGAATCTTAGCAAACTTTTTGCCTTTTCTTCGTTGTTTTTTTTTGTTCCTCACTCAGTTTTGACAAAAAACTAGTGGAAAATTTATCCGCAAAGCACCAACAACTAGAAAAATCCCTCTTGAAATAACATCACCAGGTCGGAGAGTCTATTGTTTTTTCCGTAACTCATATTTTTCAGCAGGGAAATTGTCGCAAAAATACCACTTGCCCTGGTTTTGTTTGTGGGACTCCTTCCTATTCTGGTAACAAAGAATGAAAAAAGTTTCTTTTTTCCCCCACCCCACAAAAAATTGAGTAATGGTCTTACAAACCCCTTTGAAAAAATAAAATACCCCCACAGAAACAGATGCTGCTTCTTCAAATTGACCTGATGGTTTTTTTTTTACGTCTCCGTCATGAAAACCAACAGGTGACAAATCTGGTGTTTACAAAAATAAGATACGCTATTCTGGGGTGAGCGTTAATTTAAAATACTCAACCAAAAAAATTCTAGAGTATGGATATTCTGCCGACGGACAAAAATGTATGATCTAACTTGTCATGTGCTTTTATTTCATTTTCGTTTATTAACGATTCTGAGTCTTCGGATTTGATCAATTGATTTTTTATATATTGTTAACGATTTTTATTGAAATTCGCTGCTTATTTATTATAAAAAAAAAAGAATGTGAAGAAGTGACTACAACCTGTCTCTTTATATAAGTTTCCCAAATGCTAGCAAGTCGAATTTGCAAACCCTTTTAATAAAACCCCCCAATTAATTTAAAAATGCAATTAATCCCTATTCTAAGTTTTTAAAATAGGGAATAATCCGCGGGGAAGACCCTTTAATCCTGTTTTTTTTCAAATTATCCCCCTTAAAAAAATATAAACATGCAAAAAGAAGTTAGGTTTTTCCTATAATTGCTGAATTTCGAGATGAGCAAGGTTGTAGGGAGAAATGAGTTGTTCCGGATAGTCTCACCCATGCTTTAAAATGATGAATACGACGATGTAAAGTTGGCTTACAAAAGTGGTACTGTATCTTGGAGGAATATTTGGTGTGCTGCCATGAACAGTTTTTATGAGAAAGATAATTTTAATGTCTTAATGCATGAAGAATTGAAAGAGCTTAGTATTTTGAAGCAGTGTAAGAGTTCTCACATACATTCAGTTTAATAGTACACACAAGCTACACTCTTTTATAAGCACAAAAAATGCTCTTTGAATTAAGTAAATTGAAGTATATAATTATAGATGTTTTTTTTATTTTTTTTAGGTCTTTCTTCACACTCTAAAGTCCCAGTCATCTATCTTAGGAGATGTTTTGGGAACAACTTAGGAATTCAAATGGCAGATAGAGTTGATAAAAGCAGTAGCACGTGACCAGTGGGATAAAACGCGGTTTACAACAGATCGGGAAAGAAGTGTTGTTTTTTCAGTTTAAAAGACCAAACAACCAAGCAAATTCATACCAAAATTCAATGAGCAAAACCAACAAGATGAATGTGTCACAATTTGTGCAGTACATCAATCGAACAGTTTTTAAATCTTTAGAAGAAGATATGCCTTTAGAATACTCAAGTCTGGAACAATACAAACAAATCAGGTTCATGAGGAAGCTGATGTGCTCAACCGTTGACGTGAAGGGATGCATGAACACCCCATTGGTTGTCAATTACAAATACAAAATAATACCAACAATCCAGGATTTGAAACTCCAGGTACTCATAAGTTTGATGTTGTCTCCACAAACCAAAGATGAGATGACATTTGACGCATTTGAAAGCATGTTCATAGACTCTTTGACGTTTGACAAGAAGGGTGTTCGAAAGGGTATTTCTCTCTACTACCTGAAACAAAAAAAGACCGAAGAAATTGATGAGCTGATAAAAAGGGTTGGGTTTCATAAAAGAAAAGCCCAAAACATTAAGGACCTTTGTGAGTTAACAGATGTTCCAGAAACATATGAAGAAGCTCTTGATATCAAGGGAGTTGGTCCAAAAATTGGGTTACTGTACATGCAAAATGGGGTTGGTGAGAACATGGGAATAGGTGTTGATACACATGTAAACAGATTTGCCAGTAAATTTGAGTGGATCAAGAACCCTGCAGGCAGAAAGCCCTTGAAAAATGCCGAGCAGACTAGAGGACTACTAGAGGCAAGCATAGACAAGAAATTCTGGGCAGAAATCAACTTGATCTTGGTTGGATTTGGCCAGAATATATGCACTTCAACGCAAAAACCCAAATGTGACATTTGCTTGGTCAGTAAATGTAAAGACAGAAGAATGCAAATTGATCAAACTTTAAAGAACGGCATAGTACAGGACATTGAGGATTTGGATTTGAGTTATTTAAGCAAGGAAAATGCAGATAAAAATTATAGAAAAATATTAGCATGGAAGGTGCTTGTCCAGGAGAGATACGGAATTGAGATGAGATTTGGTGACGAAGATTTGTTAGGAGACTGGGATAAAAGATATGATGAGTTGAGCAAAGAGCTGTATGGCTACGGGCTACTCGAAGATGACGATACAAAAGAACCCAAGTTAAAGAAAGTAAAGATTGAGATAAAACCAGAGTTTATATAAAAAAAAAAATTCCTAAGTTAATTCTCATTAAGATTACATATATTGTCTTTGATTTAGTTGACTTCTCTATATTTTTGAGTATATTGCTTTAAGTTGAAGCCAAATGTAAACTTCAGTTATTTATTGTGAATACCTATAGAAGCTAAAAATTACTTGTTTAGGCAACTATTTGTAGATTTGTTTATGCCACGTCATGTGACTGATTACAGCAGTGCTGTGTAGCGGTATTCTGTTTTACAAGCACGTGCGCTTTGAGTTTAATTCTGAGTAAGAGCTGTCTGTTGTCGGACATATCACCTTACTCCACAAAAAGTTTCCAGAAACGGTAAACTCAATAATGAGCTGCTGGCTTCAACGGAGACCACATGTTTGTTTTTTTTTTTTTTAAACTTTTAATTTTTAAACAATTGATAATTAAAAGTAAATTTAAGACTTTAACTACACAATATACAAGTAAGAAATTCATATAAAAACAAAGTTTTATTTCTTGCAATAAAAAAAAAAGCCATTTCAGACAAGAAGACTTATCCAATATGAGTCTACCCAAGTTTAATGAGACTAGAAGAGAATCTCAAGCCAGTTACGTTTCTGTATCTTCAAACACAGGTAAAAAAACAAACCCTCAAGAATCATATATGATTGTTGATTTTAACAGTGATGAAAACAGCAACACAGATTTTAGTGCAATTAACAAAGTTAAGCTAAAAGCCAGAATTATGATTGGTATTTTTATTGTTTTGGTGACTATGGCATTCATAAGCGTTTTGCATATTTCCATTAATCACAGTGTGCCTCATCATCATGTCATTCACAAAGCTGCAAACATAAATTTGAGCGGGGTTAGTCTTCTTCAGTACTTTGAAAATAACGTTCATCCTAGCTACAGCGAAGTTTCTTACTATGATAATTTCAAGGATTACATTGGTAGTCTATCGTCTAAAACAGGCATTCCCCAAACCGAGTTATTGACTCGTGATGTCAGCGTGCTTGGGTATGTTCACTCACATAACGATTACTGGAGAAAACTTCCCTTTTATGATGCTATTTTACACGGAGTCAATAGCATAGAAGCAGACATTTGGCTTTTAGATGAAAGTGACGACCACTTACTAGCTGTTGGTCACAACAAAGATTATTTGAAGCCAAAACAAAGAAACCTAAAAACATTGTATTTGGACCCTATTAAAAGTATTTTGGACCAAATCAACACAGACGAAAATGATAAACTTAATGGACTTTTTTTTGATTCACCTGAAGTACCCACAATACTTTACATTGACTTCAAAAATGACGAAACAACAAATTTGCATGCTTATGATGAATTGATTAAAGAGCTCAAGCCTTTGAGAAAATATTTAACCACACAGCTAGACTTTGATAAAAATCAGTATAAACCGTTGATTATCGAGTTGACTGGAAACTACCCTGAGTTGAGTATCTATGAAGATTTTATCTTTTTGGACTCCTCAATGATAAAGGCTTATAAAAAAGAAGTTCAGTTTAAATCTCCAGTAGTTTCTGAGTCACTCAACAACTTGATAGCGTTTTGTTTTTCAGATGAAAGCAAGACTTTTGATGCAATAAAGTCTTTGGATTCTGATGACATTAGAATTTGTTTTAACGCAGTAATAAAGCAATTACACGATCAGAATTATAAAGTTAGAATTTGGGGGGTACCACAGTTCCCAGTTTACAACAGAAATATCCTATGGAAACAACAACTTGAGGATTTCCAAGTGGACTTTTTGAATGTTGATGATTTGGATGCTGTTACAAAATTTTAAACTAAGCTCGTATATATTACCTATTTGTTTTTTTTTTCTTTCTATTTAGTTCACTAATTCAGCTAGTCTGAATATATTTTCACCTGTATTTTTAATCAAAAATTTATCTTTATAATATTCATCAACATTTTCGACATTGTGGTTTAAGTTGTAGTAAACAAAACCTGTGCTTTCACCTTCTGACAAATCGTAATTGCTCAAACTAACAAACCCAATAAGATCAGTTATGTATGGTTTAGAAGCATCATCATTGTTTTTATTGATTCTATACACTCTTGAATTATTTTTAATGTTACCATTCTTTGCAAGCTTGATTTTGTTGCAAGTTAGCTTTATTTTATTTTCATCTGAGTGAAATAAGGTGAATCTTGTTTTAAAGTCTTTCTCCCAGTTAACATATTTCCATTCGTAGTCTTTTATAAATTTAATAACATCCATGTCTTTGTCTCTGGTTATGTATTCATATAAAAACTTCCAATCAGATTTGAAATAGTCACCCATCTCATCTATCTTTTGGCCGTTTCTGAATTCTGCTTTAATTTTATCATAGTTGACTCTTCTGCTCTTTCCTTTTCTAGTCCAATGTTCTCTATCCCCCAAAGCATTGAAATACTCCAAGTAGTTGTATTGCCAAGAAGTCACATCAGTCAAGACATTTCTTTGTAAACTCTGCGCACCATTATCATATGCTATTTGATTAATTTGATTCAAACCTATCAAAAAAACATGTGGCATACGATTTAGCTTGTAATAGAGCGACAGAGTCCAATGGTAGGGAAGCATGATAGTAAAACTGTTGTTAATATGATCATTATCTTTGAATAGCAATAATGGTATCTTGGTTGTGCATGTTGAGGTTCCCTTATTCAATTCCTTGTGTAATTCTTTGATTGTCAATTTGTCTTTATAAGATTCGTATCTTTTATTAGAGTCAAATAAGTCGCTTGCTTCCTTTGGTGTGGTATGTTTATTCAGGTTCTGTAGTTTATTCATTAATTTTAACGTATCAAATTCTGCAAACTCAGATTTAACTTGTGGCAGACTTGGAGTTCTAATCAATCTTGGATCTTTGATGTTCAATCCTACAATAAAGCTATCATTAATAAAGTTTGAATAGTCTTTAAACTGACTTGCTAAATGATACAACTCCTCAAAGGTAATCAAAGAATCATCTTCATCACTTTCTTTATAAGTTCTAATACATTTTAACAATGTGTTCAAAGATTGAGTTCCTATTATTTTGATGGAACCTACAGCAAATGTCAAATCCTGAACACTAAGGATGCCGTCTTTAATTTCATCGTTGTATAGACTCAACAGCTTTTTGATGACTTTTTTATAAACAGCACTATCCAACATCAAAAGCATCTTCTTCTTTTTTTCAAGCCATTTTAGATAGTTAACAGCACCATAGTATACGTCATCAACGTAAACACCTTTGTTGCTGAATTTCAAGTCTTTTTTATCAAACTTGCTATTCAAGAGCTTAAACAAATCATCGCCCTTTTCCAATGTAATCAGAATTTTGCCTAGGTGAGAAGTGTCCATTATAAGGGTTTTATCAGCTTTGTTGCTGGTACCGTTGTTTCTATTGATTAATCTATAACACTTTAAAGTAGGCTTTAAAGCAACCTTGAAACCATGGTACTTGATCATATGACATCTTTTGATGTTATAAACATGTGACGGCAACCACTTACATTGGTCTTTCCCTTGCTGTCTTTTGTAGTACTTAATACTCTTGTTCAATCTGAGTGTATCTTCAACAACTTTGTTATGTCCTACTAAATCAACATGTCCCAATCTGTTATTTAAAATATTAATAGAGTCTTCTTTGCCCAGTTTCTCTTTCATTTCCTTGATCGAATTTTCCATTAGTTTTATTCTTTGTCTCAGATTGAATCTGCTGCCCACATTAAACTTTCCAATTTTGCTTGGAATACTTCTTTTCATAAATTTAGATCTGGTTAGCAGCTTCAACAGCTTAACAGCCATTTTTTGTTTATAGTATTGCTTGCTAGTCAAAGATTTTTTATGCTTCATCAGACTGGTGTTACCGTCCATGACCTTTTGGTCAGACTTCATCATTTCTTTCAGTGTTCTTTTTCTAATTCTCTTAGGAACTCTACGTATATTGTGTGACCCAGTTCTTCTTCTTAAATGTCTAGGCAAACTTTGGTATGCTCTCTTGTTAGATCCATACTTTTTGTTCTTGATAATAGTGTCAATAAAGGCCTTTATTTCATTTTGTTTCAGATTTATGTAGTCCTCAGTTTTGATCAAAGACAAATCTTTACTTAGAAGTTGATTGTAATCGTTTTTCTTTTTAGGGTCATTATTTTCATCATACTGAATTGTTCTGATGGATCTGGTATTTTTAAGCTTAGAAGCCTTGTATTGCTTGTTATTGTGCTCTTGTTTTGCCATTTAAGTCCAATAAAATAATAGTATCAAAACACAATAACTCAACTGTTGAAATATAGCTATGTAGCAAAATGGTCTAAGTTGTATGAGTTTTGGTTTTTGTAGACCTATGTTTTTCTTCTTTTGAAGCATCAAAGTGTGAAAGTATTCTTAAACTTTTTCCGAAGCAAAAAAAAAAAAAAAAAAAAAAAGAAATTTCAAACTATTTTATTTTTTTAAACAAAAAACCAAAATTATGATCATACCAAATGTGTAATGGAGTCTTAGCATCTTATACTTAGGTTGTCTATATAGTTTACTGTTCGTCTTCTACTTCTGGTGTTGGTTCCGCAGCGTTTAAAAAAGAATCTGGTGCTTCTTGGTTTTCTATTTCTTCTTCATCACTTTCTTCTATGTAGTCCGGGGATAATGTACTCTTTTTACCTCTCTTTGATCTTGGCAAAGAAGCAAAGCTCTCATTTCCATCTTCCAACTCTTCTAGATCTTCATCATCCTCAACAACTACGTTGGCCTTTCTCTTCTTAGAGGTCTTCTTTGGCTCCTTCACAACAAACTCAGCGTCTTTGTCTTTCTTTTCATCATCAACGACATCGTTTTCGTCATCTATTATATCTTGTCTTTCATCTATAATCTTTTGAGCTTCCTCTTGAAGCTTTGCATACTTCTCCAGTTCAATTCTCTTCAGTTCTTGTTCCTTCAATTCCTGTTCTTCTTTTTCTTTGCTTTCTTGTAATTTTTCGTTTTCTACATATTCCTTAGCTTCTTTTAATCTCTTTTCCAATTGCATATCAAAGTTCTTTTGTTCTTCGATAGCATCTGCCAAATTGACAATCAATTCACCTTTTAACTTATCATACTTGTGACCTAAATCCTTGGCGTGGAAGAATTGAATCAAGTCTTTAGTGTTCAAAACGAATTCAATGAATTGGATTATATCGTTGGCTTGCACAGATACATTTTCCATTTTGGAAATAGATCTTTGGCCTTGTGGAATTTTTACAATCTTACTGATTAAGATCATGTATAGAGAAATTTGGTTGAATTTCAAGTCCATCATGAACTTTTCGTAGATGTGGTCCTTGGCATTCACACCTGCTTCTTGTTCAACATAATCAATAGCCTTTTGATTGCTTTCAACAGCTCTGTATATGAAGTCAATTGATCCGTCCTTATAGTATCTTAATAACCAGACTCTTCCCAACATATTCAAAACATCAGCTTTGCCGATTAAATCTTTAGTTTTGGATAAGGCAATGTTGTAGTTATCGATGGCCTTTATGTAGTCATTGATAGCTGTTAGTTCTTGGGCCAGATTAATGAAAACAGACTTGTCATTGATACTATCTCTACATCTTCTCAAAATTTGCAAAGACTCGGTATGCTTGCCTAAACCTGCATACACAATGGCAATACCTTGGGCAGCATAAACATTGTATGGATCTAAATTCAAAGCGTTTCTAAACAGCTTCAAGGCCTTCAGGTATGAGTTTTTCAGCTTATAGTCACTTGGGTTTTGTACATCTCTTTTCAGCTTTCTACAAATGTTTATGTAGATGTTACCCAAGGTAATCAAAGCATAAGAATCCTTATCCGAAACTTTTTCCAAAGTGAATTTATTGTGAACAATTTCATCTTCTATGCCCAATGAAGAATCAGCTTTGATCATCCAAGAATGAATGGATCTGACTTCAAGGTTATATGTGTTTTCATCTGAAACTTTTTTGAATTCAGCAGTGCTGTTTTTGTCTAGAAGACATTTTCTAAGTTGAACATATAAGCTCATATTTTCAGGGACTTTTTCTATTAAATCATTGTATTTTTTCAAAATTGATGATTTATCTTCGTCTTTGCTGATTTGTTCTTCAGTTCTGATGATATTGTACTCAATGGTATACTTCATTTTGTCATCCAAGTTTTGAGAGTCCTTGTCAAACTTTTCATAAGCTGCATCGAAATTGGCCTTTGCTTCTTCGTATTTGCCAACTCCATACTGGTAACAAGCTAAGTTGTTAAAGATATCCCAGTTGACATCATTCTTCAAGAACGTCAACTGTTCAATGATTTTTTCATAGTAGAAAACACACTTTTCAAACATGTTCTTTTGTTCATACAGTTGAGACAAGATGATGTATGCCTTCAGACTGACCATTTGGGACTTTTTGTTGATATTTACCAGATTGATATAAGTCTCTAAGTACTCAATACTCTTAGTTCTTATAGCGTCTGTTTGCAAGTATTGACCAATGACTGTTTCAGCAGATCTATCGTTCAGGTTCAAGACATTGATCAACTTTGTAGCATTCAAACAACCTAAAACATAGTTCCCTTCTATAGAATGTTTGTCAACTTTCTCGTTGAAATTTTGGAATGTAAGGATCGCCTCATCCAAGAAGTTATCGCAGTATTCAATTTGACCCAATCCAAACAGAGATAAACCATTCTTCTCGTCAAGAGCAAGGGACTTTTGGAAATGCTTCAAAGCTTGTTTCAGATTATTCATAGCAAAGTATGATCTACCTGCCCAGAACAATGATATGGATGCGATTTCCTTGGAGACTTGCAATTCCAACTTGTTTTCAAACTTCTTTTCGTAAATTTCTATACAAGTTTCGTATTCCTCAGTGAAGAAATAGTACATTTGCAGAAGAATAAACACGGAAGGGTTAATTTCTTCAACATGGGTGAATTCTGGCATTTCAATAGATCTGTCTTTTTGTTCCTTCAATATGAATTTGTTCATGGTATAAATCTTCTTCAAATCATTGATGCTGGAGGTAAAGTTACCAACAAATTGTTCATCATTCAATGAATTGTTGATAGTGGCGTGGTACTTGGAAAGCAATAATAATATTTTTACATCGAAGTTATCTGGGTTTAATTCTAAAGATCTCTCCCAGGCGTTCAAGGCCATTTCAAAATCTCCTAGTTGCCAGTAACACAAACCACAACCAATTCTTGGATCAGGAATCAATACTGGGTTCATGATGATCAATTCTTGGAATATTTTTAGAGATCCTAAGTAGTTTTTCTTTTGGTATAGTAGTTTAGCCTTCATCAATAAGAAGTACACATTTTTGTTGGTGTTTTGCTGCTGGTTATTGTTTGAGGTGATGGCTTTGGTGAATAGTTGTAAAGTTTCCAAGGCTTTGTCATATTCGCCTTTTTGGTAGAAAACGTCTATAGTAGCTAACATATTACCAATCCAAATAGGTTCAAATTGAATAGAGTTTTGTAAATGGTACTCGGCCTTCTTCAAGCACTCTAACTTGTCAGAGTTGTCGGCGTTTTCAAAGTTAGCCTTGGATAGATCCAAAAATGCCCAAGCCAAGAAAGTGTGTAGGTGGGCAGATTCAGGACCTTGGAATTCTTTTAGAGCCAATTCTATCAATTTTATCCCTTGTTTAATCTTACCTGCCTTGACGTAATTGATGGCAATTGTTAACCAGTAACTTTTATTACAGTTTTCTTCAATCAGCAACTGTGTGAAATCTTCTGGATTATCCAATAAAGACTCCTTTTGTTTGAAATCTATATTAACCAATTCGTCTTCACTGGATAGCAATGGAATATCCAATGTGCTTGGCCATTGCATCAAATTCTTGTACTCAACATAGCTGTTGTTAGAACTAGTAGCCATTCTTGATATCAAAGAAAAAAAAAGAAGAATGAATTGTTGTATATACTCAAGTTGTGTGGTTTTGCTTTATGTTTGCCACTTTGAATAGTTGTAGGTTTTATTATGGCACCAAAAAAAAAAAATAAAAAAAAACCAAAACAACTTTTGAATTTTTCTTTGGTGAGAAAAATTTTCATTTTTTTTTTTTTTTAGAGGTTTTTTGCTTCTTGGGAACGTCCGTAATAGGAAATATTTGTAACAGCAGGGTAAGCAAGCAAATAAAGAAAACGCTACCAATACGGTCACCTTTATTTATAATCACGTGTTATAAGTTTAACATCACGTGTCAAATATCTATCTCTATTTTTTTTTGCTTGTTTTTTTTTCTTCTTTCTTCTTGGGCGAAAAAAAGAAACTATTTTGGTGCAGGGATTTCCCAAATAGGAACTTTCTTGCCTGTAACTAATTTTTCAGAAACATGAAATCAATGCACTTTTAAAATATTATTATTAAAAAAAAAACACTTTTTTTTTTTTAATTCATTTCAATTTTGAGTTTGTGTAGATGCAATAAGGAAGAACCAAATAAAGATAAGACAAGCCCCTACAAAAATGGACTCAGTCGAAGATACACCAATGGTGGTTACAGAAAATATAGAAATAGACACTCCAGTAAGTGCCGAAGTTCCAAAGGCAAAGCCTACTGTAGTCAAAAGATTATACATCGGTAATTTGAATACTGTGCTCGAGAATGAGACTCTTGAGACACTATTTCAAGATATTACAGAAAGATTCTCAAGATATGGTAAGGTTCTTCAAGATAAAGAAGATGCAAGCAAAAGTAGTGTATACGTCACAAAGAACTTTGGTTATGTAACAATGAAATTCGAAGATATAGGCAAGTATTCCCAATTAGTGAAAAGCTACAACAATGTGAACTACAAAGGAAACAAGCTGATACTACAAGAAGCCAAAGCCAGCTATAAAGAAAAGCTGCAGGAAGAAATTAAACACAATTTACTGTTTGACAACAACAAATACAAAAAGCTGGAAGTTAAGAACGATTACGAGCATTACAAGAAAATGAAGAACATTAAATTGACATTCAAAGACAGACTACAAGTGCTTTCAGGTAGACACAGAGTCACCAAAAGAAACTACACCAAGTCCAACAAGGACGAGGTTACAGGTAAGCTAGTCAAATATAACAATAAAAGAAGACAAACATTTAGAATATACCTAAACGGAGTATTGAAGACTTATGTGTTGAGCAATAAGAAAAAGCTGTGGGGTGTTCAAAAAGGAAGAACAGTTAGAGACCTAGCGTTTGAGTTTGATGTAAATACTCTAAGTTGGAAGAATGGCATGGGCCATACCATTGAACACTTGAACTACAACAAACTAGGCAGACAGGAAAGATTAGAACTGGATAGCAGAAAAGATGCCGAAGACTTGGGTTCTCTGGACATTGAAGAAGAAGAAATTGATAATGACAAGCTGGCTGACATTTTCAGCAGAATTGACTTTGATAAGCAAGTTGAGGTTGGTGAAGATGGTTTAGGTGACAAGAACGAGTATGGTATAGATTATGAAATGAAACACGGATTTTTTGACTCTGATGATGAAGAGGATGAACCTAAAAAAGAATCTGAGAAGGAGAGTTCACAGGAAAGCGATGTTGAGTTGGAATCTGAGTCTGACTCTAAGTCTGAATCTGAAGCAGGCTCGTCATCCGAAGACGAGTTCATGCCGAAGTTTGGAGTACCAAAGACTTCTAACACAGAAACCATCAGCAATACTGAAACATTAAGAGGCTTGTTTCAATCTAAGAATGCAGCCCAGCAGGAAAATAAGAGCTCATCATTGAAGTTGATAGCTGATGACGACGACATTGACCATGAAAAAGATAACCAAATAAAGCATATGGCTGAAAAAGCCAAAGAGTACATTTCGAAAGAAACAAAAACTCAACTGCAATCTTTTGATAGCAATACTGTGGTGAAAAAAGACGTTGGGTTATTCTTCCCTCACTTCAACTCCTTCTTCTTGCAGCCACAAACATCATTGAACAAGGTAAAAACCATACAAATAGAAACCTTTGAAGACTGGGATGGCAAGTTCTGGGAAAACAGAGGCAAATGGACGAATGAGTTCAAAAATAGAAAGAGAGGTGAATTGAAAAAGATAAGAAAAAGACAAACCAACTCGACTGTTTTACTGTAAACTTTTTTTTGGTTTTTTTTTTGTTTTTTTATGTGTTTAAGTTTTAATTATATATATTTACCTTTAGCAATTAACAAAAATAAAAAAATAACCTATTCATACTTCAAAGCCATTTCAACAGCAGCAGCACCCCAGTCCTCACCGTGGTTGTGCATGGACTTGGCCTCGTCAATACCGGCTCTGGCCAGAGCTTGTTCCTCAGTCAAACATGTTAGCAAACCAAAGATGATAGGCTTGTTTAGTTGGAACTGCAAGTTCATGATGGCATGGGTGACGGATTCAGAGATGTATTCGAAGTGCATGGTGGAGCCCTTGATCAAAACACCAATTGGAATCACAACATCGACGTCTGGATGCAGATGTTCGTAGAATCTCTTGGTGGCGTATGGCAGCTCGAAGGAGCCTGGGCATGTTTCCACAATGATATTTTCTTCCAAAACGCCGAAGGACTTAAGCTTGGAGATGCACCCGTTGACCAATGCTGAGATGATCTTATCGTTCCATCTGGCATGGATGATCCCAACCTTTAATTTGGATCCGTCGTATTTAGCGTCTATTTGTCCTAATCCCTTAACAGCCATTGTGTGTATATTAATTTGGTTTTTAAGTATTTTTTTCTGTTACAATAAAAAAAAGGGAATTTATATAATTTGTAAGAAGAATTATAACACTCTTCAACATCTCAAATACAAATTACATAGATCAAACATTAGTAATTTTTATTCAAAAAAAAAAAAAAAAAAAATTTAAAATTTTATTAGAAAAAATTTTCCCCTTACTAAAGGGAAAAAAAACACAACCCTTTGTGAAGATTTTCCAGCCCGATGCACTTTTTTAAAAAAAAGAAGACTTCACATAAGGATCAGAAACAGCACTTTAGTCCCTCTGTGTCTTTCCATATTGATACCGCAAAATTACATGACATCTATATAATCAGTACTCGTTGTATGTCTCGACTATGTTGTCTCTTGCAAACTGGGAGCCCCCCTTGGTGTCCATGGCTTCAGCCGTATCTTCGTCCACATCTCCAAGGTTTTCTTTATCATTAGGCACAATATTCAGCTGCACTGAAGGTGCGTACTTTGTATGCTCCAGGTTTTCGAATATGTTGATTAGCATGTTGTCCAGGTACTTAGGGGAGTTTGCGTTGAACATGTTTGATTGTCTAACATCCAGTTTGTAGTCGGGTCCGTAGTATTCAAAGTAATCGTTGTATGGCAGGTTTTCGTCCAGCAGCACGTTATTCAGAATACCTGTTTCGTAGCACCAGGTTCTGGCAACATTTCTCATCGTATAACCACCACCACCAACGATCATCAGTGGGATTCCAAAAGACTTCACGTAGTTGACACAATTGGCATGGCCCTGCATGGACAAGTTGAAACAGCCCAGACGATCTCCGGACAGGGAGTCACCACCACATTGTAGAACAACTGCGGAAGGTTGGTACCACTCCATGATCTTTCCAATGACTGGTTCAAAGACGTTCTTGTAGGAAGCATCATCCACACCATCTCTCAAAGGAACATTGACAGAGTAGTTCTTACCCTTCCCAACACCAACATCTCTTAATTCACCGGTACCAGGAAAGAACTCACCGTATTTGTGAAATGAACAGGTCATGACTCTGTCTGTAGTATAGAATGCCTCTTCAACACCATCACCGTGATGAACGTCAATATCAATGTACAACACTCTTGGATGGAATCTTAGTAGTTCAATGATACCAAGGACAATGTCGTTCAGGTAACAGAATCCTGAGGCTTCTGATTTCTTGGCATGGTGCAGACCACCAGCATAGTTGATGGCCACATCACACTTTCCCCTGTTCAGTCTGGCAGCACCCTCCATGGACCCACCTCCGGAGATGGCACAGTACTCATACAGCCCATCGAAAACAGGACAATCATCATTGATGTTGAACTTCACAGTCTCCTTGGCAAACTGGTGCACGTTGTCGAGAGTGACTCTTGACAAGAAGTCGATGTACTCGTCTGTGTGGAACTGGCACATCTCCTGCTTCGTGGCTGGCTTTGCTCTATAAATCTCCATTTTCTTGTACAGACCATAGTTCATGATCAGTGAGTGTGTCATTCTGATTCTGTGGGGCTTCATGGCGTGTCCGGCCCCGTATGCGTAGTTGCCGACGTCTGCGTCGTAGAAGTATGCAACTCTTCTCTTGTCGTTTTCTCTTAGTTTGATTCCATCAAACGGAATATCCTGGTAGACCATTATTTCTAGTTGAGTGTTCTTTCTGGCAAAGTGTTTTTGGTTCACCTGTGTTGTTTTTGTTGAACAAAGTAGAAGAAAAAAGGAGAGAAAAAAAAGAAGAAGAAGAAGAAGAAGAGAAAAGCCCCTTATGGGGAAAAATAACAACAAAAAAAAAAAACAAACAACAATTTTTTTTTTATTAGAAAGGATTTATAGATCACGTGTGGAAGATAGTCACTACTCAATAAACAGAAACCAACAACACACTGGTGAACAAAAGCGGTATTAATAAGGACAGGCAGCTATATTTACAACTACAAAAGATCAGCAATCATATATAAATATATATATAGAAACATAACCCAAAATTAAAGGGTAAAAAACATGGACTGATATCGTCGTCTCTCTCTTGTATTTTCTACTCAGTTGCAGTACTTCTCACCAAGCGCATCGTACTTCTTGATGTCAGACAAGGACACAGAAGACTTGAAGTTTTTTAAGACACTCTCAAAATGATACAGCCTGACAGTCAGTACACCTGAATCATTCCCAAACCAGTCCCGGTCAGTGAGCTTGTCGTTCCACTCAGTCTTGTCAATGCCCGGGTGCTCTTTTTCTAAATCCCTGATTCTTTCCTCAACAACATGGTTGTACACCTGGTTTACTAAGTTCTGGTAGTCAGCACCAGTCAGGTTGTTTGGGACTTTTTTTTCAATAAAGGCCAGCTCGCTGTCCCATGTAAAGTCCAGCGTGTACTTTCTAGTAAGGGTCTTCAACAGGTTCAGCTTCTCGCTGGTGGCCTTCACTACACCCAAGTAGATAAGTTTGTCAAACCTGCCCGGTCTTGTGAAGCTGTCATCAATGAGATAAGGCCTGTTGGTGGCTCCAACAACAAAAACGTTCAGGTCTCCGGACTGGTTGACTCTATCGATTTCACTCAAGGTCTGTGCAACAACTCTGTCCATGTTGCTGCTGTTGTTCTTCGAAGCTATGGAGTCCAGCTCATCAAAAAATAGCACACACGGTTTGTTGTCAAATGCCTTTTTGAAGACTTTTCTGATGTTGCTCTCACTTTCTCCAATGTACATGTCAAGCAGTTCTGGGCCCTTGACTGAAAAGAAGTTCATGGAGAAGTTTGTTGCAATTGCCTTTGCCAACAAGGTCTTACCACTGCCAGGAACACCAAACAGCAAAAGCCCGGATCTTTTCAGGACCTTCTTCTCAAAGGTGTCCGATGGGTTCAAGGTCTTGATTATTTCTTCTTTGACGTGCTCAAGTCCTCCTATGTCATCCCACATCACCTTGGGGACAGCCGGTGCACCGGCCTTCGTGGCCTTTGTCTTCTTCATCTTCTCGATCTGACTTTTGATCAATGCTTCTGTTATTAAGTTTCCGACTTTGCAGCTAGTCATCAGCTTCATCAGCATGTATGGGGTGAAAGTATTTGTTGTTTTTGCCATGATCTCTATAAATGCTTTGTCTATGCTGGATTTGGCGTGCAAATAGTCCAAAAAGCCTGATTGATGCAGGATATCGTGTCTCTGCTCTTCATTCAAGAGATCAACGTAGATTTCACGCACACACAATGATCTTATGCAATCCAGACTCGTTGTTTCCAAGGAATTGGACGTGAATACAAGGTCAAAATTGACAAGCAGGTTTTGAAACAGATTGTAGATTCTTAGATCCACAGGGTCGTACTCGTGGTCCTTGGGGAACAGCAAATGCACGTTTTTGATGAAGAAGATGATTTTTGTGTTTTTCTTTGAAGCAACTCTTTCATTAATGATATCTGTGTAGATCTCTGTTGTGGCCTTCAGCTTCATGTATCGTGACTTCATGTCCTCATTGTTCACGCATATGTCGATGGTATCAATTTCGATTATGGCATAGCCGTTGCTGGCAGCAAAAGTCTTCGTTATGTGACTTTTCCCAAACATACCAACGCTTTCTCCGCTGGTATCACTGTACAGCAGCACTCCCTTTTTAGAGTTTTGGTTAGCAAAAAGAGATGCCATTTCATTATAGACTGGCCAGCTTTTGCCATATTCAAATTGTTTGAGCTTTGGTGAGTAGTACAAGTGCCAGTTTGGAAAATGTTCATACTCAAGAGCAAACGGAGGTTCGAATTCTTTGTTGTCTATGATGCACTCATCGGCACACGCCACTTTAAAGGGATTGTTCGACTCTGATATGACTCTGAACCATGCTATGTGATCAGCAGATACAACTGGAACAAACATGCCGCTTCTGAAGTATCTTCCAGAATACTCGTTTTTCAAGCTTTCTGTCAGCCTCAGGTCAATGGCAGTCCGGGTCTCCTTGTTTATGTGTTTCTGGTCGAAGCAACGCTTGAGAGTCAGACCAGCAGTAGTGTCTTGTCCGTCGTGCTTGAGTGCTGTAAAAGTTACCTCAACGTCATTTATCAGCGAGAGTAAAAAAAGCTCATGGTACAGACTTGGGGACACACAAATATCGTCCTCAGGTATGTCCAGACACACAATGCTGACATATGCTTCGATTTGTTGAGAGCCCGCCTTCACAAGCATTTTATTGACTCTCTTGAAAAAAATCTCGTTCTTTAAAATATATGATCGACTCACACATACAACCTCGTTGTCGTATGCGCCTTTGAGCTGGTCAAAGTGGCTTAAGGGTATGGCCTTGACAAGCATACTGGATGTGTTGTTTGGTCATATATTCAAATTTCCCTTTTTTTTTTTTTTAAATTATGATTTTTTTTTTTTTTGGTTACGGTGAGTAAACGAATTCGTAAGACGCGTTCTGAACCAAAATATCAGCACAGCCAAAATAACAATATATATAACAATCTCTTTTCACTCAAGGTAAAACACGAGCTGGGGATTAAAAACAAATTATTGCTGTGATAACAAACCTCTGTTCAGCAGATCCTGCTGCTTTGCAAGAATGTCGTCGTTGATGGGGAACAAGAACCCATGGTGCGTTGTTGTCAGGACCCTTTCGTTGTCGCGGTCACTGAACAAAAACCACTGGTACCATTTCTGCCCCATGACCTGTTTCCAGTTCTCGTAATACCCCAGGTCGTAGATATGTCCCTCTTCTATATCCTCGTGGCCCTCCTCCATCTCCGCCAGCAAGTCCTTCCTATCCTTTCTGTCCTGCATGTGCATGTTTTCTATAGTTGTAGTATTTTTCAAAATCAGGTATATCGAGTATCCTGCGAACACTGTGAGTGTTACAGCAAAGACTGTGGCGATGACCAACAAGTAACAAATCTTGAACTGGACTGTTTTGTCATCACCCTCGTTAATGGCCTTGATCCCGAAAAACACGTGTTTGAAGGCATCCACCCATATAACTGTGGTGTAGCACAGACTACTTGTCAGAAACTGGATGAATCGCTTGTGGTTCTTAATACCAATGCAGATCGCAAACCATGGACAATGGTGGTCCATCTTCAACACACACGTGTTGCATGTGTTACAATGATGCGTGCGTTCTGGCTTCAAATACTGACACACATCGCAATGCTTGAAGTTCGACAGCTTGTACTTCGAGATATGTTTGAGAAAGGTCTCAATTTCCGTGTGTGGGGTGTCTTTGAGCAACACAGGTGCCTCGGACCTAGGAGTCCCGTAGCCAGGGTAGAGTACTCTTATGTATAGGTACAGCGAGAGAACATACAGTGTGAGGAGTGTTTTTTGTTGGGCGTACTCGTTGTATCTGGCGTTGGTGTAGCCGGTGAGGGAGAAAAGAAGAACATTGAATATGATGGGGAATGTTCTCCATAGTGGCGGCACAGAGCTGCATGCCCTTCTCAGGTGGATGTGCATGGGGGTTTTGTTTGGGATTTTTGTATAGATTCTTACCTAAAAGTGATTTGGCGCTTTGGAATTTTGATGAGATCCGCACACACGTCGTTTTTTTCAAAAAATAAAAATAATGAAATATTTTTTTAAAAAAAAAAATTAGTTTCCATTTTTCAAAAAGTTTTGGTGTTCTGGGGACTGAGGACCCAACCAGAAATATCATCCTACCATGTATTCCATTAACATAGATACGCTCATTGATCTCAGCTTTAAATACCTAGGGTTCCTTGTTTCCTATTTGTTTTTCCGAGCCTCTTTGGGAAAGGCGGCCATAGCACAGGGTCTATACCTTCTGCTTCGATGGGGCATCTACTCCACAAACGAGTGGCTGAACAAAAAGGTTTACAACCACTTCAACAACGGCAACGGACACACTTCTTTAGAGGAGATTCTTGAGAGTGGCACAAAGGTTCTGTGTGTGCTGACTGGAGGCAGTCGAGGACTGGGCCAGCAACTATACACCAAACTAGCCAACAGATTCTGCAACAGGTATCCCAACTTTGAGATGCTAGTGATCGACAGGGATCCTATTGTTAATCTTCACAAGAACGTCACCTGTGTGGAACATGACTTCAACACGCGGATTGGGAACAAACTCGATGTCTTCAGGGACAAGGAATACGGCTACAGAATCGTTGTCAACAATTGTGGAACGCGTTTTGAGTTCCACGACATCATCGAAACCTGGAAAGAATCCTCGAGTTTTATGGAGCTTCTGCACATAAACACTTTGTCCGCGTGTGACCTTCTCTCGATTTTTGAGCCCGACTACATAGTGACCGTGTCTTCTATTCTTTCTATGATCTCCCCCAAAAATGGCTTTGTCTACAGCGCATCAAAGGCCATGGTCTCGAGCATGCATGAAAGCTATGTGCAGATCCAGAACAAGAAGGGTGCTTTGGTGATGCCTGGGCAGCTTGCGGGGACTGGTTTATTCAAGAAGTTTGAGCCTCTCTTTACTAATAGTTTCAAGAAGTTTTTTTCGCCTTTGGTGAGCACCGATTCGCTTAGTGATGAGATTGTGGAGGCCCTTGCAAGTCTAAGGAACACAGTCATTGTGCGTCCTTACTATGGGTTTTTCATGAAGGCCTTGCTGTTCCTGCCGTATTGGATCCAGAAGCCGCTACGAGTTATCAGCAGTGTTGATGCTGTTGAGGGCTGATTTATATATACGATAAGTTTTTAATTAATGGAAGCGATGAGCGGAAGTTTTGCCCGCACACGCTGGGGTATTTGCCGTTTCTGGAGCGTGTGTATCCTTAGAAGGGTAAAAAAAAAAATAACCAAAAAATTTGCCCACATTGTCAGAAAATAAACTCTCTGGTTATTCATCATCAAAAAAATAACAAGATATAACACCAACAACAACAATCCCACAACTGACTCTTTAAAACAGATGTCAGAAACAGCTAATGGCCTGCATGAAGGCGGGAAGAAAATCACCAAACACGGATTTAAAAAACCTGCAATCAACCAGGCAAACAACATACTCTACAGACACCATTTCCTGACGAAGCTGAACATTTCTCCGTCTGCGTATAGTCGGAATGAGGTCATGCGGAGAAGTAAAAGAAAGACTATTTTGCATGGGCTTGTGGATGAACCTAGCATTGCATTGTCGACCCAACCCTCCGCGGTTTTGTCATACCAACGGAGCATCAATACCATCACCAAACTCCACAGATACATCCAAACATCATCCCAAGCTGCTCCTAACCCACTCTACGCAAGCGCTGCTACAACTGTATTGAATGCGAACATGCAGATTTCCTGTGTTGCATTCCATCCCACAACGAAGAGGTTTGTGGCTGCAACGGGGACTGGGGAACTGACGTACTGGAGCGTGCAGGACACACAGATGGAAAACATCACCCAAGGCCACGATAGCATTGTAAAAAAGATGATTATGAGCAAGAATGGGTCTTGGCTTGTGAGTGGGGATGACGAGGGGATTTTGAAGATCTGGCAGGCTGGAAACTTACGTTTGACCAAGACTGTGGAGAATACCCGGGAGGGTCTTGAGAAGGATTTGTTGACGTTGGGGAATGTGCGTGACATGTGTTTCAACTGGGACGACAGCAAGATTGTAGCATGTGGAGATGATAAACTCGTGAAAATATACGACTTCCAGAACGGGTCCATGGAGAAGGTTCTGAAGGGTCACAGTTGGGACGTGAACTCGTGTGATTGGCATGAGAGCATGGGTCTGCTGGTGACCGGATCCAAAGACAATACCATAAGATTATGGGACCCAAGGAGTGCAAAGTGTGTCCAAACAGTTCTGTCATATAGAAGCTCTGTGAATAAGGTACGTTTCCAAAAACACACTCAGGACTCTAACAAGAACTTCAAGTTCTATGCACTGGGCAAGGACGCCGTGCTGAAGAGCTTTGATATGCGGAACATGCGTCTCCCTATCACATCATACAGGGACAGCAGCTTCCACACATTTGAGGTTGACACGAATAATGGTAACAGACTCGCGTGTGGGCTGAAGACGGGTGGTCTGCAGTTCTTCGACACATCAGATGGAATGGGCACTTTCTACCATGAAATCCCATCAGCACACGCAGGAACAATCAATACAATTGCGTGGTCACCAAGGGGAAACCTGCTGCTCACAAACGCAACTGACCGGACAATGGGTATCTGGGCCCGTGGCGAGATCGACAGCGAGCAGCTGTACTACAAACACAGACCGGTAAAGGACAAGCAAACTTCCCAAGGATACTCCAAGACCCAGTGATGAAGCAATAAGGGTATCATAACAATATACTAAAATCATAAAAAACTGCATTAAGCAGATATGTGGGTGTATGTATAGATATATATATATATATGTAAAAGAAGACCTCTTCCACCTTTATTATACATTATATTACTTCACAGACAAAACATCAATACCAAACTCCTTGCATGTCTTACGGAGGTTCCTGTTCAGCTTCTCAAAGTAGTTGTCGTCAAGGAAGACATGAAGGGTCTTCACGTTCTCGCTGTTCTGCGTATCCGGGTTTGTGAAGAAGTTCTCAACCTTGTTGACGTAGCTGATGCTCTCTGGGAGCTGGTTGTAGCTCTTTGCAAAGTCAATCAACCCATCAAGAATCAGATCATTGGTGAGGTCGCTGCTTGTGATGTTTGTTTCATAGTTGCTGTTTTTGGAGTTTTCTAGGGTAATGAAGAAGAGCTTGTTGCCGCGCATGGATGTGCTTTGAAGCTCGTCAATCTCCGCAGAGGTGATTGGACAGTACTCCTGCGAGTAGTAGGTGACTCTTTTGGAGAAGTCCTTGATGGCAAAGTCAAACGGCTTGTCAAAGTAGTCGTCATTGAAGGACTTATTGTATATGTTGTATGTGATGTAGTCCCTGTTTGGACATCTGATCTGAAGGAAGATTGGGATGATCTCAATCTGCTCAATCACGGTTTCTTCATCGCAATCATCCTCCTCGTCAAGCAGATTCTTCATTGTTTGGAAGTTCTTCAGCAGAGCCTGCTCTTGCCTGTAGATCTCCTCAACAACAAACTTCCGTCTTTCTCTGGTGGAGTTGGTGGCATCGAAGATAGCCATATCAAGGTTGTTGTCGCTGTTTGTGAGGTTCTTGAAAAGGGAGTTCAAGGTCAGCTTGGCAAATACGTCCTTCTTGGACTTGTTCTTTGGCGAGAACAGGTCCTCGTTGGAGTTGCTCGACATCATGTACATCTGCCTTGTCTTTGTGTATGAGTCGGATCTTCTGATTTTGCCTGCATTGAAGATCTCGATCTTCAACTTGGTATTGATGCAGTTGGTATCGTTTCTGTTCACCTCCAGAACATCATTAAAAGGTATGTTGCTTGATGATCTTCGTTTGGGATTGTTTTTGATATCCAAGCCCTTCTTTGACTGTTGCTGTTTTGAGAGGTTGTCCTTCAAAATTTCCTTTGAGTGACCGCCCTTCAAGTACTTTTGAGTCATGAATTGAATCATATTCTGGGAGAGGGTTGATTTCCCAGATGCAGGCAGGCCAGAGAGAATAAAGATATACTTGTAATGTTTCTTTATCTTGTACTTTCTGCCTGTTGAAAGTCTTGCCTGCGGCATCATGCTATGTATGTTTGTTGGTGATTTTTGATCCAAAGAGGAGACCATTGAGAAATTTGAGTTGGTTTCTGAGACGTTGTCGTCCTGGATGGGGGAGTACAGCTTTGCTTGCTGGAGTTGGGAGGACAATCTGGACATGTCGTTTGTAAAATCAAAGTCGTCCTCGTAGTCATCCTCCTCCTCTCTTGAGGTGACCAGGTGCAGTTGGAACTTTGTATTTCTAGGTGTTGTTGGTCTGTTCAAGGACATCAAATCAGCATAGCTGTTTTTGTCTCCAAAGACAGGGTCCTGGATCTTGTACTTGCTGGCAAGACTTGTGAGGGAGTTGTTGCTATTTTTGCTGTTGCGAGCGTTCATCATCATTTTCTTCAGGTTGGCATTGCTCACCTGCCTGGAGGTATTTCCGCTGCTTGTTTGGTTTGACAAGGGAGTGAGTGAGCGGATGTCTTCTGATAGGATGTATGATCCCGAGTTGACTGATGTGATTCTTGCTAGAGAGTTGATCTTGTTGCTGTTGAGGAAGGTATCTATGGGTGTGTTGTGTGGGGTATCTGTGAAGTTGTTGTTGATTGAGATCACATATGGGTTGTCGATCAGATCCTCATCTGTTAGGTTGCTGTTGTTCTCTCTCAAAATGGTCAGATATGAGTCATTGCTGTTGAAATTACTCAAGGGTAATTGGTACTTGCTGTTTTCCATTGTTGGATGTTGTTGGTTGAAAGAGAGGAAACAGATATATGTAGATGTGTGTTTGTATGTGTTTATGTATGGTTTATATATATATATATTATCTTTTTATTATTCAATGTAATTATTATTAAAGACAAGAGTAACTTAATAATCTAACAATTGTAATTGTACACATACATGAGTGTGTATATATATATTTTTTTTTACCCCCTCTTCTCATAATGAAAAAAACCTAATGAATATTTTTATGTTTTTTTTTTTTTTTTTTAGTGGAATCAAAAAAAAAAATACAGCAATAAAATTAAAAAAAGCTAATGGGAAAAATTATATATATGGATGTTTCTTTGATGAAGGGAAAGACACTTATTAATAACAAAAAATAAAGGGAAAGACAAAAAAAGGTTAACTCCGACAGACATGTGACGTATTCAATATATATATAATAATAATAATAATAACCAAGGGAAGGAAGGAAAAACAGGGGAGGGGTCACATTTGTCTTTAATAATAAGGGGAAAAACATACATACATACAATAATTAAGTTGAAGACAAGAGAAAGAAAGAAAGGATGCACACACGTGATGTATAGGAGATAAGGATATCACTTTAATATAAATAAAATAGAGATGATCGGATATAAGACAAACACACAACTATTTAAAGATTAATAATATATAATAATAATATAAGTAATAATTCTTTCTCTACGGATTTAAACAAAAAGAACATCAACTAACAAAAATTAATATGGAATTAATAATAGCAAAATTGTAATATATATATATAGATTTATAAAACACCCCCCCACTACTATCCACAATTCTCTTTTATATCATCAGAATATTACCAATTATTATATACATATATATATATTACAAGCCTTGTATTTTATTTTGTTTCTGATGCTCTTGTGATCTAATAACAGATGGCATCACGTGACACACACATATTCCTGATAGATATATTATTTAAGCGCGTTTTTTTTTCTCCTCAGTAAGCACCATAATGTTATTTTTTTTGAATACTTTTTTTACAGAAAAGGAAAATTACTCAAAAGTACACACACACACAGATTTTAGCTCCTACTGAAAAAAAAAAAAAATAAAGTAAAAAATTTTCTTCCTGCTTCTAGTTTTTTTATACTTTGCTTGCATTTTTTTTTTTTCCAATGGTTGGAGACCATTTCTGCCTTTTCTTCCACAATTCACTTTTTATTATTGGTTCTGTTGGAATTTCTACATTTGTTAAACACCAATCCAAACACCTTTTAACCAAAAAAAACAACCAATGTCATCCAACCCTTTGCAATACACCTGGTCATTCTTCTTTAACCTTCCTCCAAACCTAGTTGATCCTTTGGAATCATGGGAAGACCAACTGGTCAAGGTTGCTGACATCAGCTCCTTGGAACAATTCTGGGGCCTACAAAACTCCCTTCCAAACGTCAAAGACATCAAAACAGAATACATGTTCTTCAAGCAAAACATCCAACCTAAGTGGGAAGACCCACAAAACGAAAAGGGTGGCAGATTCGTCATCCACCTAAACGACATAAACATTGAGAACTTCTGGAACAGATTGCTGTTCTCCATCCTGGGTAACGACAAGTTCCTTGTTGACAACGAGCTGAGCGAGCTGATCAACGGTTTTTATATCTCCTACAAGAAGAAGCTTTTTAAGGCCCAAGTATGGATCAAGGACTGCACCAACACCGCCAAAATCCACCAACTAGGAGAGTTCTTGCTGCAGCTATTGAACAAGTCTAACGGGTCCATAGAAGACGAAGTCAATGGAAAGACCATTGAGGTTGTCAACGAGGTTTCCTCCGATGAACTGGAAGAAAAGCCATACAAAATATACTTCTTCTCCCAAGACAGAAAGAACCCAGACTGTGTGAACCTATCCTTCAAGTTGTAAATAATAAATAAACAAAAAACGTGACCCTATATATATATGTTCTGCCTATTAATTTTTTTCTTCTTTAAAGATGAATTTCCGCATTAGGAAGTGTTGTGTAGCAAAAAAAAAAGAAAAGAAAAGCACAAAAAAAAAGAAATGAAACACACACAAATCAAAAAAAGCCAAAAACACCACACGCTGCCATTTTTTTTTACTCAATGGGCGAAAAATTTTCCACCAGCAAAAAAAAAAATACAGAAACCACCTGTCAAGGCGTAAAAAAAAAAAAGAAGCAATCTTCTAACGAAACAACGTAATTTGAAGAAGTAATAAAAACAAAAAAGTTTTTATCCTCTCCTCTTTGTTACTGAAAAAGACCAGCAACAAAATAAAGCACCACAACATGTCTACTGAAGAACAACCTGAAGCCAAAATCTTGACCACCACCCCTGAACTGGACAACTCCAAGTACATTGCCAAACTGGACACCTACACCGCCAAGCACCCATTAAAGGACGAGTGGTCCTTCTGGTACGTGATGCCTAAGAAGAACGAGAACGAGCAGTGGAGCGACCTAACCAAGGACATTTACACCTTCGGCACACTGGAAGAGTTCTGGGGACTGCAAGCAGCCCTCCCATCTGTTGAGAGCTTATCCACCGAGTACATGTTCTTCAAGAAGGACATCAAGCCTGAGTGGGAGGACCAAAGCAACCACCACGGTGGTAAGTGGGTCATCTCCCTGGGTCCTGAGGAGCTTGGTCCGGACGTCATAACCAAGTTCTGGGGCAGAATCATGTTCTCCATCATCGGAAACAACTTTGCAAACAGCGCAAACATCAACGGGTTCTACATCTCATTCAAGAAATACTACTTCAAGCTCCAAGTATGGACCAACACCACAGACAAGGACATTGTCCTCCCAATCGGGCTCCAAATGAAGGACTTGCTGGTCAACTCAGAGTTCGGCATGCACGAGGAAACACAAATGAGAAAGAACAACTCATTCAACCCTACAAGATTCACCAATAAAAACCCGCTATACACACAGCTCCATAATGAAAACGAAGACAAAGATAAGCCATACAAAAAGCAACACGTCAAGAGCAGTGTTCCTGTTGACCAAATCAAAATCGTGTTCAACCACCACAACAGAGATAAAGAAAGCAACGAAATCGTCATCAACTTGATTGAAAAAGCCTAGTTATATAGTTTACTCCCACTAATGATCTTCTGACTCCCTACTCACTATACATAATAATACAAAAAACACACACAAACTTCTCATTCTTGCTTTTTCATTTAATTTAATTTTGGTATTCAATCAAAGTCAAGCCCACTCTGCAGAAATAGCCCTATGATCAGAACCGCATAGAAGAGAAGAAGCAACCCTCCCTTCAGGTAGTTGCTCTTCCCCTCGCCGTACAGGTAAGTGAACAAAAACACAGAGCTTAGTGTGGCCATCACATCAAACTTCGGGAAAATCAGCGTGAATGCCCACTCCTTGATGCTCCCCACATGTTCCTTCCCAAAGTCCATCTTGAAGATCGAGTAGATAACAAGGGCTGGCACTTGCAAAAGAACAACCTGCAGAACATACGCTGCCCCTATCTCCATCGACAGAGCAACGTTTCCGTTTCTGGCAAAGCTGTAAGCATTCAAAAACTCAGTCAGATTGGGGACCAGTGCAAATATGGTGAGCCCCAAAAACTTCGGCTTTAGAACAGGGAAGGACTTGATGATGAAGTCCAAAGAGTGGATCAGAATCTCAGCAATCATCGAGTAAAGCACTGTTGCAGACATCAAAATGGTAAACGACTTGGCCTTGCTCCAGTTAGGAGCATCGTGTCCTTTGGCACTGTCAGCAAGACTTGTGACAGATGCTATCTGGTGGATTCTTCCTGCTGGCGACTGACCGTCGTTGATCTCCCTTCTGATGCTGTCTGTCTTCGTATTGGTCATATCACTGAAGTTTCTTCTAGGATCTGCTGTTTTCGAGGAAGCGGCCTCGTTTGTCTTTGGAACATTTGGAATGGTCCAGATCATCGACGCATGGGTCTTCAAGGTAAACCACAGCCCCATGAAATATACCAGCGCCAGACATACTGCTATGACCGCACTCAATGGTTTGATTTTGTTTTTGAAGAATTCGTCATCTTGGAGAGGACGGTTCTCAAATCTGCATCCAGAGTCATCATCACAGATGATTAGTACTCCCCCGTAGATGATATAGAACCAGGAGGGTATCAACAAAGTCAAAATGGCAAAGATCAACATGGCTGAAGACACACCTGCGGATTTTGGATTGTAAAGCTGCGTTTTCTTGTAGAAACTCCCTCCAAGCATACTCAAGCCTGGCAAACACAAGGTCCCTGCCAACAAAGAGCCAATGATACCACCCTCAACCAACAAGCCCTTGTTTGAGTTCAAAGCAACTGCATACAAGAAGATTTCAATGATCGTTGAGAACAAGGCATTGATCACAGAACCCAAAGCCATTGAGGTGGATATGGAAATGGATGCAATTGCTCCACCTATGTAGAAAGACAATGGGAAGGTGGATATCAAACACAAAACGAATAGCGTCATGTCATTGAATTGCTTGAATACAAAGAAATCCATAATGGTAATGACAACCACCAGCAATAGGTTCATCACAATAACATTTGTTCCGTCTATGGTGAGTTTGTAGTACTTCCACCCGCACCACTTGTATGTGCATATAAGAATATCTTTCAGCTTGATGTCTGTTGACAACAAGGCTTGGATTTCGTTGTTTGTGGATATGTTGATTTTTTTCAAAGTGGTTACATTGTAGCTCAATGGGAACTTCTTCATCACACTGAATATGACCAATAGCATGTGCGACATTGGGATGCTCACAACACCAAGCCACAAAGCGGCCACGTAAATGTAAATAATTATCCTCAATACAGTATTCACAAATACCCTGTAGACTAAGTTGCTCCATGTTTTTGATATCTTCATGTGTAAAGAATCATTGATTGTATACTTTGCCTTTACTGGCATTGAGTTATAGTTGTTGCCTATACGCGTGGTTCTCTTTGGTGTCCCTTCTGGATGGGGATTGCTCAATACACCATGATCTAGGTATAGTACCTTTCCAAAGGGGAATATGATAAAGCTGATCATGTTGAAGAAGATCTTGAATGTGTTTGCTGCTTCTGTGAACCCATCTATAGGCAATACAAGCAAAAAGGTTATTGATCCGAGCATAAATAAAACAAGTGATAAAGATAAACCTATGGTGAGGCAATAAAGCACATTGCACAGCTTTATACCTAGAGTAAGATCATCTTCTCCGTGTCTGATGTCTTTGCTGGTCACAGGCAAGGTGTTTGCGGCATCTATACCGTTGTACATGTCCTTCAGAAGAGATTGATCTATGCTTCTGTCTTTTTTATACAAGGCAGGCTTCCATATCTTAATACCGAAAGGGTGGATGCTATTGATAGCATCCTGTCTATCCTGAATGGTGATATCTTCTGGACGTTGTGTAGGGTCGTCATCGTGCTCATCCGAAAGGATCTTAAGCAACCCGTTAGTAGACATTTTTGTTTGGTGAAGAAACACAAATCATTGAGTGTTCTGTATGATCCCACATTAAAATAAATAAACAAAAAAAAAAGGAGGAAAAAAAAAGCAACACACGCGTTGTTTAATGTTTCGCTTCCACACCTCAAAATCAAGCAGTTTTTATTAAGCGATAAAGGGAAAAAAAAAAAATGAAGGGGAAAAAAAAGTAGGTTTGGAGCTTTTGATCTTTGTTCCAAAAGAGCTATTGTAAAAGACTGTATCAGGGTTGTAATGTGGAATAAAAAGACAACAACTAATGGTCTGGGATACAAGAAGGAAGACAGGGTGTGTTTTGTGTAAACAAAAGATGTGCAATCGAGGTAATCCATGCGTTGCGAGGCCTTTGTTGTAATTTATATGAGCATTGTAATGATATATGGTTGGTGTAAAATAGATTGATATTTAGTGGTTAATGAAGTACTTATAAAGTGTATATAAATGCTTACATATGTGCATTATTTTTTTTTACAAATGAAAGTATTCCTAACACCCTTATATTTCTCCCTTTTTATATATAAAAAAACTGAAATGTTATCTTTCTTTTTTTGACTGTGTGAGACTTCCTCATTGGGCAATTGCACATGGCTATTAATTAAACCCCATGGATAAGAACTAAAAGTGCTCACGTGATGAGAAATTAGATGATCGGATATAATCACAACTCATCGGACATAGTCGCAAAGGCAACAACCAAAAAAAAAAGACACCTGTGCACACATAAAAAAAAAAATATTGAGATCAATCTAAACCCAAAAAAAAAAAAGAAAAAAGAGCAAAAAATTTTATGCTTAACATCTTCTCCTACGTTTTTTTTTTTGATTTAACCTGTTTGTCCTATATTTAAACGGACTCATATCATCCAAACCAAAAAAAACAAAAACCACACACAATGATCGTTAACAACCAATTGGTAAGGCTATTAGTTCTTTTGTCCTCCTTCATAATACACATATCCTCAGATGAAAACAATCTGGAGAAGAGAGATTACATCACCACAAGCATAGCCACATTTCTAACAACAAACCCAGGTGGAAATGTCATAACCATCCAAGCAGCCACTATAATGACTGTTGCTGAAGCAACCACTTCATCCACAACTTCATCCACAAGTACTAAATCCATAAGTACTACATCCACAAGTACTACATCCACAAGTACTTCATCCACAAGTACAACATCCACAACTCTTCCTCCTGGTGTGGTTGCTGCTGTTGTGACATCAACAACATCGAGTTCCTCATCCACATCCACCGTTGTTGGCCTTACAAAAACATCGTCAACATCATCAACTACAGCCGCCGTTGATACTGCTGCCCAGACAACACATGTAAACACCAATGCTGTGGGTATAGTCACAACTGGTGAGTACTTGGGTGTAGCCAAGTCCACAAGATCAGGCAGTGACTCCCAATCAAGCAGCAGTGTCTACACTGGTACAAGACTAAACCCATCAACTTCCTTGACCCCGCTGCCTACAGTTGCAGTCACCACATTGAAGATTGAGTCATACCAAACAATCACCAAGTCATATACAACATACACCACAACCAGAGGAAAGACATCCATGTTCGTGACTGTGACTGTTCAAAGTATGGTTGAAGTCCTCCAAACCACCTTTGCCCAGAGATTCAAGACCATGTACTCAAGCACCTTTGGAGGTTCTTCAGGCTCCATTGGATTGGGAACATTGGCTGGACAGATCGGAGTAGTCAAAGACAGTTATACATTGACTGAAGACGGAACCAACAACGCTGTCGTCAACAGCAACAACTGGGGTTTATTAGGAACATTCTTATCTTTGGTATACATGTTTATATAAGTTATATTTAAATATACATAAAACTAGAGATATTCAAAAGTAATGAATGTTGTATTTTTTAAAAGTAATAATAAGTCAATCTACTTGTTATATATCTTCTTGAAGGCGTTTTCTAAGATTACCAAACCTTCATCGATTTCTTCTTTTTTGATGTTCAAAGCAGGCACGAATCTCAAAGTTGACTTACCAGCAGTGATGACTAAAAGACCGTTTTCTTGGCATTGCTTGACCAGTTCCTTTGGTGGTTCCTTGAACTCCAAACCAACCATCAGACCCTTTCCCTTGACAGCAACGCAGATATCCTTATGCTGGTCCAAAAACTTCTGTTTCAGCTGGGCTTGCAAGTACTCACCTGATTCCTTAACATTCTTCAAAAAGTCCTCTTCTGTGACTCTTTCAAGGACATGGTTGGCCACAGCACAAACCAATGGATTACCTCCAAAAGTTGTACCGTGGTCACCTGCTTTGACAACAGTGGTGAACTTGTCATTGACAATGATACCACCAATAGGAACACCGTTACCCATACCCTTTGCAAATGTAATGGCATCTGGGTGAGCTTCTTGCGGGTAGTGGCTGTGTGTCCACAACTTACCTGATCTACTGACTCCTGATTGGATTTCGTCGTACACCAAAGGAATATCATGGGTCTTCAAAGTCTTCTTCAGCTCTATCAGCAGGGAAGATGAGATTGGGTTGATGCCCCCTTCACCTTGGATGGGTTCGACAATGCATCCAGCCAGAACCTCGCCGTTCTTTTCAGCCTTGGCAATGGATTCATGAAGAGTACTCAAGTCCGCAATGTCAATGAAATCAACGTTCATAAGCGCTGACAGATATGGCTTTCTGTAGTTGAAGTTGTAGGTTGCGGCCAGAGCACCGAGCGAACGACCATGGAAGCTGTTCTTCAAAGCTAAGAATCTGTACTTGATGTTTTCCTTGTTCAGCTTGGTTTCCTGGTACTTGATGCAGAACTTGATGGCTGCCTCGTTAGCTTCTGTGCCGGAGTTACAGAAAAATACTTGCTTGGCATCATGCATACCTCCTGATTGAACAGTCTTGTCGATGATCTTCATACCAAGGTCCAAGGCTGGTTTGTTGTAATATAGATTAGAGCTGTGAATCAATCCCAAGCCTGGCTGCACCTGGTCACTGATGACTTTGGCTATTTGTGGGTCATTGTGGCCTAAAGATGTAACAGCTATACCAGCAGTGAAGTCCAGGTACTTCTTGTTGTTGATTGAGTCATACAGATAAACACCCTTTCCGGAGGTAATGATGATTTCCGAAGGTCTGTTGTAAGTAGGAACTTGGTATTTGAATGTGCTTGAGGAGTTGAATCTTTTAGAAGTTAAAGATCTTAACATTGTTTTTTGTTGTTGTGTTGGTGGAATGGTTTTGATGGTTGGAATCTTTTGGGACCAATAATTAGCTTGGTCTTCAGTTTAAATAGATTAATCATATTTAAAAGTTGCACTGTAATTTTTTTTTTTTTTTTTAAATTATCGTATATTCGGAAATTTTCACCGATAGATCGAAAACCAACTACACACGCCAAAAACAAATAAAAAAAAATAACGATACTCAATACATTTCATATGGCTAGAAAAAAAGCCAATTGCATTACAATAATACTGTATATAACACTGAGGATAATCACTGGTTCCAGGACAATTTGCTTTTGTCAGCAGATCTTCTTCCACTCAAAAGCTTACCACCAACGACCACGATAACGGCTGCCAAGCAAACCAACCCACCTACTAGGTAAACCATACCCAGGAAGTTGTTTCTGCCACCCATAGAGGATCCGTGGGTTAGGTAGAATGCCTTGTGTCCGGAAAACTCTCTTACTGGCCAGTTCAGGGTGATGTCCACCTGGTAGGTGCTTGGGACTAGGTTGTCTTTGGTGTTTTTACCGAGCAGCTTGGAGAACACCGGCAAGGCAGGGTTATCCATCCAGTTTTGGAATTCTTGCCAGGTGGAGATATCAGGCACGTTTGTTGAGTTGTAACCGTCTGGGAATCTTTCCTTCCAGTATGGCGGTGGAGCAATGTCTTTGTAGTTCAACTTTGTCTTCTTGAATCTGTTGGCGTTTGAGTACCAAGTGATGGCTGAGTTGTCCATTATGTAGTTCTGTTCTTGGTTGTTCTCATTGATCAGAGTCATGGAGAAGGAGTCGTTGAACATGGCATTGGCAATAAGCCCACAAGGGTATATCTGCTTGCCTGTTTCCGTGTCCTTGTACAGCTCCGCACACTTGATACCAGTGGAGGTATGTACGTCGTTTATGCTGGTTTCCTTTCCTTCCAGCTGATCTTCATTGAAAGAAAGCGCGTATCTTCTGTGGTTTGGATAGTAGTCCTTGATCAGGTAGGACATGAACACTGGTTTTCTTATCACATATGGGGTGGTGAATCTTATGTGGCATGTACCGTTCTCAGAGAAAGTATTACCAGTATTAACAGCGTTTGGGTTTGGAGTATACATCCACTGAGCTTCAAGAATGTCTTCATCAGCTGTTTTCAGCTGGTGGAAGTATGACTCAACATAGGTCTTTGGAATGGTTGTGTACTGGGTTGTGCTGGCCATGGAGGAGCACTCTTGATAGTATATCTTTAGTTCATTGGTGTTTTTGCTGATAGATATCAAGATACCTCCAAACAGTACAAAAATCGCACACACAGATAAAAATATGGATACAGTCAGACCAGGTGTAAATATTGGGTTGTATGACTTCAATCTTTGCTGCAAAAAGCTGTTGTCTTTTGGTCTTTTTGGGTACAAACTTTTGAGGTCTTTATCATTGAGCTTTTCTTTTTCGTCTTCCAACTCACTAAGGAACTCATCAGAGTTCTCTTCCTCACCCATGTTCATCATACCCTGGATTCTGGATGGTCTTGAGGGATCAGCCAGAGCGTCATGATCGTTTTCCACGGAGAACCTGTTTTGAGGATACGAAGAGAGACTGATTCTTTTGTTGTCACTCATTCTTTTATGCTTTTAAAAAGAGGAGGGGTTTGCTCAAAGTATATGGTGCTTGGTATGATTCTTATATTAAAAACATAATCGTAGAAAATGAAAAAAAATAAATGAATACAGCCATTGAGGAGAAAAAAAACAACACAGGTGAAAGAAATACCCCCATCAAATTTTTTCGGCTCCTTTTTTTATATTTTTTTTACGGGATTAAGATCATGGAAGCCCAAGCCACGACTTGTACAGCTAATAGAGTATAGTGTGTTTGTATTTTTTGAGGTATTAGTATATATTTATATTAACCAAAGCCTTGTTTTGGTAATTACTTATTCAGAGGGTATTGCATACGTATGGTTAAAGCATTTTTTACTTCTATTTTGGGGACTGCAGTGTTTTGCTAACTCCATCGCAGTTAGTGGATCACGTGCACACATGCCAAGTTCCTTTGTTTTTTTGTCGGAAATAAGGCCGGTCACGTTTCTCCAAAAAAAAAAATGATACAGTTTCATCCTGTTGGAGAACAACAAATCACACATTCACACAAACGATAACAAAATCCTTATTCAACAGAACCAGAATAATATATAAACAAAAAGAAGACCATCCCAAGCAAGCTTTTTTTCTTGTCTAAACAATTTTTTTTATGAGAGTTTCTAGTGGAAGTAATAACAAGATCTATGATACTTACGGGACACCGGGGATCACACACTCTGTGAAAATCAACACAGACATATCTTCTATAGATAAGATACACGACAGCTCACGGAGAGATAGACTATTGGTGACCACCGGTAAGTACAACCTATCTGTCTACAAGGTGATTGACACCGGAATACAAGAGGCTAATACACCCACATATGCTAGTTTTATCACAAGACGAGAGAAGAGAGCATTGAATGAGATTATTTTGATGAAAAACCTTCTCCATAATGAAGTTTTTAACAACAACAATTCTGTTTCTTTGAATAACTCATTTAATACAGGAACAATGTCCAATGCTGATCTGTACAACTCATACTTGTCTATGTCAATACCAAATGACAGCAAAAACCAGAGCAATGCAACAAACCAAAGTGTTTCTCCACAAGGATCATTTAAGTTATTGAACCACAACAGCAACATGAACGCGGGCTTGAGTAGCAGCGGGAGTTCTTCTTCGATTTACCTCCACAACCCACACTTGGCATTACAATCATCAAGAAACAACTCCACCAACTCTGTCAAGAACAAGACCATAAGCACGAATTCAGATGTAAAGACAGGGTACCTTGCTTATAACAACATCATAGCAGTAACAAACACATCTACAACAGTCTCTTTGTATGACCTGAACAGAATGGAGAAGAATAGTCTTTGGGGAGTGATCCAAGAACACACACGTACCATAAACTCTATAGACTTCCACCCAACCCAAAGCCATAGCTTGCTGGCTGGGGATATGAATGGACTGGTGAAGTTGTACGACTTGAGAAAAATAAGAAGCAACCCATCGTTGCCCTTGAAGAACATAAGTGACTTGACGATCACAACCAAACAAAACGATGCTATAAGAGACATCAAATGGAACCCACACTCGAGTTATTCATTTGCTACTGTTCATGATTCAGGTACCATTTTGAAGTACGATACAAGATACCCCTCCCAACCAGAAAAGAAAATCAGCGCACATGATGGACCTGGATTGTGCATTCATTGGATGTATGAAAGTCCTGATTATATAGCCAGTGGAGGCAGAGACGGAAAGCTGTGTTACTGGTACATGGGAGACAACAGACCATCTTTGGGGATGCCTGAGGTCAGCATAAATGTGGGCAGCAGCATAGATAAATTGAAGTTCAGACCCAAGGCCAAAAGCAACAAGCAGGTCACATTCCAGACCCAGAGTGGTTATTTAATGAACGACCACGAAGTTGCCATCAGCTGTCCAAAAGACCAGAGCAGAAACAACATAATCTTGTTCAAGCCTTCGCAGACATTCATGCCGATGAAAGTTATAGGAACTCAAAGATCAACAACTGGTTTTGTTTGGTACGACGAGAATAACTTGTTCAGCATAGATAAAGGGAATTGCATAAATGGGTTTAATATCTGCAAAGAACCTGAGATGAAAAACAACTTAGGTGGGAAGGGTATGAAGTGGAGAGACATAGAAGGAGATGGGTTGGTATTTGCCTCGCCTATAGGTGTTAAGGAGAGATACGTAGCAGATGAACCCTCTGAGGAGGAGACTGAAGAGGAAAGATTTGATGAGGAAGATGAATATAACGATGAAGCAACTGGCCAGGCTATTAGCACAACACCAAACAACACAATGACCAGCAGCAGCTTCAAAAACTCATTTCCAAATTCTCCTGTGATCACCAATTCAAACATGTCTTTTTTGCAAAGACAAAGAAAGAATTTGTTAATGAAAGAACAGAAAAGAATGAGCATGGGGTCTCCATCCCGTGAGAATCAGTTTTTGAGCAATACAGACAATGTCAAGTCCAACAGCTCACACAATACCTTCTTGATGAATCTCAAGAAAAACGGTAACAAGAAAATGGTGGGTTCTGCAGAAAAAGCCAACAGCTCTGAGGAGTCGCCGTTCCAGCAATTGATTAAATCACACAATAATTGGAGCTCAATAACGTCGCACAATTCAATTGAATCCCACAACACAAACGGGCGTATGTCCACTGCCTCACATGTTTCAAAGACAAACAGCTTCAACAACTCGAGCATCATGGAGACTTCGAAGAAACAAGAAAACGTGGTCTACTCATTGAGCTTGCCGTTGATATACGATACCCTGGTCAATTTGGAAGAGGGCAGAGAAAAGAGCGAATTGAGTGTGAAGATGAATGGGAATGCTTTGAAGTTGAGATTCGATCCCGTGAGGAGATTCAAGTACTTGTCAAGGAACCTAGCCTATGCGAATGTGAACTACGATCGTGGGGGAGAACAGACAAGTAATGCCGATCTTAGCACCTTTGTTGACCACGAGAAGGCTGAAAGAGAGAGGATCATCCAGAATTTGGGTTTCCATGACGATTGGATAGCAACCGCTGAAAATAAAGCCCTTGCATGCACCACCAAGGATACTCCAAAGATAGGCACCGACTCAGCCGTGGATAAGCAAGTTAAAGACAAAGAAACCAAACCCAACATTAGAATCTTTAAAGAAGATTATGAAAAGCTCAAGAGAATGTGTGTTCACAACAGCACAATATATGCGGAGCTAGAAGACCTATCCAAAGCAAAGGTGTGGAAGATGATTGCGAAGGGTGTCGACTACCAGCTGGATTTACTGACCAAGAGAGAGCTTGAAAAGTCAAGCAAAACAGACTTTGGAGACAGCGATATTCACTTAATAAACCATGATTTGAACGCGGATGACGACGACGTTGCTATAGTGGAGTCTGACATGGACATGCACAGCGACTATGAATTGGAGTCTTCGAGTTCTTTGTCGAAGGCGTCATCCTTTGTCAGCTCTTTGAAACAAAGAACATCATCCGTGAACCAAAGCAACCCTAGTCTGTTCCCGCTGAAGTATGAGCATGCTATACACGAAAAGAAGAAGTCCTTTGTGAGTAGTGCAAAGCCGAAGAAGAAAGAACACACCAGCACTGCCTTGGTGTTTGACACTCCCGAAAGTCTTTGTCTAGACCATGGAACAAAGCCGTGGAGCCTCCACAAGCTGGTTGCGAACATACACATGCACTCCTTGAAGACGGGTGATTTACTGACTAGTTCTTTGATTGTTTTGAATTTCCACCAAATTCTTTCATACACCATCAACAAAACATGCGATGTGCGCACAAGTGTGCATGACTTCATAGAGGTTCTGCACACGTACGAGCTTTTCGATGTATCCGCAGACCTGCTGAAGGGGTGTAGTCTGGCCAAGGACATTTTGAACAACTCATTCAGAAACGAGGGTGATGCAGAAAATACAGAAAACTCCGCAATGGTGATCCCAGACTACAGCCAAGAAAGCCGTGTTTGTTGTTATTGTGAAAGCAAGATTCTGAAAAACACGGTGATGTTGCTTGGATGTGGACACATTGGACACACGGAATGTATGAAGTCATGGTTCGGAACCAACTCAAATGCATGTTTGTGTCCTTTCGGATGCATAGGAAAGCTTATATAATGATTTCTCTTTGAGCTAGGAACTCGTGGAGAATTTCGAAATATCCGTCTTGGATGACTAGGTCATTGTGATGGCCTCTTTTGAACCTGTGTATTTTTTTGAATTTGCTGTTGCTCAGCTCATAGAGCTCTTTGCTATGGGAGCTAGGCACAATCTCGTCTTTCATACTGTTTAAAATCAATAGGTTCATTTGCGGGTCTAGTTTGCCAATGATGCTTTCGCTTTGCCACTTGTCCCCAACCAGAAAGGTGAAGTGCTTCAGCCATGGGAAGATGTATGGAACAACCTTGCGCAAGGAAAGGAATGTATTTTCCAAGACCAAGGAATCAATGATGTCCTTGTGTTCGTGAGCGAAGTTTATGGCTACAGCACCTCCAATGGAGGTTCCATGAAGAATCAAGGGCTTGCCTATCAGCTCATTTGATGGCTCATAAACTAGTTCCTTCTTCACCAAGAAATCGTAAAGGCTCTTGCTGTCAATCTTGATCCCCCTTTCCGAAGGCTTCCCACTGGACTTTCCATATCCTCTGTACGACCACACCACAATATTTAGGTTATGCGATTCAAAAAGAATCTTTATGAGTGGGAGGGAGTCGCCTATGTTGCCTGCGTTTGGTCTAAACATCAACAAAGTCTTTCTCTTTTCCTTGTTGTGGACAAATGAGTAGACCTGGATGCTTTCGTTGTCTGAAGTGGTTATGAAATCTTCTTGGAAGTATGTTGATAAGGGAAACTCAGGTTTGCGCACATAGCTACGTGCGCCGTTCACCCATGAGGGGTATATTAGACTGTTTTGGTTGTAGTACAACGCACCTAGACCAAGCAATGAGACTGCAAGGGCAGTGATCGTTGTGCCCTTTAATATAGAGAACAAGGAGACCATCTTTTTTTGGGTATATGTATTGTTTTGTTGGTTGGGGAGTATCAGAGAATATTAGTTTAAAAAAACACACACAATGTCCTTTATCTGTTTTATTGTGGTGCTTTTGCCAAGAAAAAAAAAAAACAACAAAAAAAGGAATACACTCAAAAAAAATAAAAACTTGAACCTTGTCAAAGATGATTGTTCAGCTTGAGAAACAACATCGGTTACTTTGTCAATATATACAATGTATGGGCCTTCATAAGAGACTGGCCAACTCATCCTTCACCTCCTTCACGACCTTTATTATGTGTTCGATCTCGAGCCTTTTGAAGCTTATCTGCTCCTCCAGAAGCATGATAAAGTTCTCCTTGACCTGGTGTGGTCTGTATTCATTCAAATAGTGGTGGATGTTCACCAAGATGATTCTTATGTTCTCCAAGTGGTTTTCCTTGGAGCCTTCTGCAGTATCCAGATCCGTGTTGGCTGAGAGGTTTGTTACCACAAGCAGGAAGTTCAACATCAATGACTTCACAAGCTTCTTCAACTCCTTCTTCTTGTTTATTTCCAACCCCTTGCTCAGTTGTATTTCACCCAGCTCCGGCAGCTCGTCTTTGGTGTTCCATATGTTCCCAAACATAGTAAAGCTGTCCAGATTGTCGTCTTCAGGCAGATTTGGGGGGACTTGGAAATTGTCTTCTTCCTCTCCTATCAGGTTTCTGGTTTCTTTGTAGAACGCAGTTGCTATCTCGTTGTTTTTGTTAGTAGAGGTTACGATATCGTTGATGTTTGCGAGCTCTTGCTGTTTGATCTTTCTGTATGTCTTTAGATAGGCATCCTCGTTTGATGTGAACTTGGTGTAGTATAGAGGGGGGTCTGGGTACAAAGCAGATACGCCAGTAAGCTTGTTATCTTCGTTGCTCATCCTGTAGCTGTGATCAGTGTTTAGTTTATTGGTCTTTAGTTGTTGTTCGGATGATAGTAACCACTTTTTCTAGAAGTTGTTAAGAAAAAAAAATGGGTTAAAAAACAAATACTAACATGCTGGGCAGAGAAGTGTGTGGCTTATGTCCGATAACAGTATGACTATTTTTGGTGGAAGATTATTTAATATATTATCAAAGCACAACAGCAATTACTGATTGAGTATAAATTATTTTATTGAGTATACAAAATCGTATTTGTTTTTAGATGACACACTTTTATACAGAAAGAAGAACAAGAAATGTGGATTGTCTAAAATAGAAAAGACCAAATATCTTAACTTGTTATTAAGTATTTATCATCAATCTTCAAAAAAAACACGTGCACAAAAAGTCAGAAACTGCCAGTTGTTTGTGTAGCGGTTGAACAACAAAAAACAGTGCGATGAGTTCCCATTTTCAGTGTAGAATTAGCCGCCTTTCTCTCTTTTGGGAGTAAAAAGCTTTAAAAGAGGAAAAACAAGATGACCTGTAGCACCAGTCCAAGAAAAATAAAAACACATATCCACACAGAAGAACACCGATGGGGTTTATAGTGCCAGGGAGGAACAACACCAAACTCTTGAGCAGCAAATCAAAAGTCAGAGTGAATGAAAACAATATCCTAAAGGCCCTTCATTTTAGCCAATTATCGTTCCGCCAGGAAAAGAAAATAAAGGTCCCAGTGCATGACCAGAACTCCAAAACAGACATATACGACTTACCAAGCGATGTTTTAAAAAGAATCTTTTTACAGTTGGGGGTTTCAGACATAAACAGACTGCCCTTTCCTTTGAAGACTCATTTCAACAGCATATACGCAAACGACTCATTCTGGAGATACTCATACATAAATTTCAGACTTCTCCATGATCCCACCACATTCATTGCAGAGTTGTACGAATACGACCATTATTTGACAGTGTACCTGGATTCTGTGTTGCAGGGTGGTCTTAACAGTGCGATTTCTCTTTCCAATATGCAAAGCCTGCTGGTGCCAGTAAAGCTTAATTCCGGACTGTCACAGACATTGGTGAGCTTCATTCTCAGGTATACGGAGCTATACGGCAGCAAAGGGCCATGCGATGGGTTTATCTGGGTCTATCTGCCCATGTTCAACCACGTTCTCCGCGAAATGAATGTGTTCAAAGAACATCCCTGGGCGTGCTATACTCTTCAGCAAACCTGCTTACTCATGTACACAAACAAATCGAGCATGGACCTTGCTGGTGTCATTCATCTGTGCTTAAAAATGAGCAATGCCATGTATGCGATCAAAACCTCCAATGTGGAGCCAAGAAGCCAGAGCACAAGTTATTTCTGTGGATGTTTTATAAGGTTTACCATTTTGGGTATGGTCAAGAACAAGAGTTTCCACGTCCATGACCCACAGGACTTTGCCAATTTTATTAAAAACGTGGTCATATATGCAGGGGTGTATATTCTCCAAAACAACAGCACCTTTGATTTCAACGCAATCCACGAGCAAGAGTACACAGTAGCAGATGCTGAGATACGAGAAACATTCAGAAACAAGGACATATGGGTGGGTATCTTAAGAGCCACTGTCAAACAGACTAGCGGCAATGAATACGAGAAACAAGCATACGCAGCAGTGTACACTCTTTTGATGACACAGATGAGATATGACGATGGTAATGGACTGTCCAAGATACCTGATGTGATGGGTTTGATATAGAGCTGCGGAGTCACGTGTTGTATATAGCAGCAAAACTTTTTTTTTTACCTTTTGCCAAAAAAAAAAACAACACCAACGGGAAGGTTCTTCTTCTTTAACTCTCTTTCGTGAATTCCTCAGAGCAAGACACCAAACACCATTACAACAAATGTCCAGTACTCCCCAAGTAGACGCCTCTGAACAACCGAGATTCAAAATAAAAAAATGGACAGCCGTGGGGCTGTGGTCGTGGGACTTGGACAGTGCCGACTGTGCGATCTGTAAGAGTAACTTGATGGAGCCGTGTGTGGATTGCCAAAACGACGCACAAAACACACAGCAGCAGGACAAGAAGTTTGAGTGTATCACAGCAACCGGTGACTGTGGACACTCATTCCATCTGCACTGCATCAACAAGTGGCTGTCGAAAAGAAACGTTTGTCCATTGGACTCCCAGCCGTGGGAGTTCAAGAAGTATAATAAATAAGAAAGATAAATATGTTATATATACGGAAGACTATGATTTATTTTTGATTGTGCACCTGCTGCCAAAAAAAAAAACAAAAAACAACAAACAACATGACATAATCGCTTTATCGCTCAAGAAAGAGTGAGACCATATATATGGGATGTAATTACAAGATGATTGTTTTTTTTATCTACTTGAAAAAAAAGTCTCAGACATAGTAGCCAGAGTCTCTTGGGAAAATCCCCCACAAGGCCCAGGTCAAACATCTGTCGTCGATTTCTTTCAGAATCTCCTCCTTCCAGTTCAAACCGTCAATGTAGACATACTCCACATAGAAGATGTACTGCCACTTGCCTGACTGCTGACCAATGGGTCTTGATGAGATGCTGGTCATGTTGATGTTGAAGTTCTGGAAGATCTTCAAAACCTCAACCAAGGACCCTGGGCCGTCCTTCAGGGTTGTGAATGTAAGCATAACGATCTTCTCCTCTGATTTTTCATCCAGCAGCTCAGAGTTCAGCAGCAGTGTCGACAGCTGCTTTTCGTTATCCTTACGCTTAACAAGGGCCAGGAACCTGGTTGTGTTTCCCTTCATGTTGTTGATGCCTTCCTCGACGATTTCACACTCATTAACCTTGGAACCAGCCCCAGAGCCAATGGCCAGGGAAAAGATGCCCTTTTCTCTGTCTTCTTTGCATCTCACCATGGCTTCGGAGGTGCTTTTGCAATCAATGATGTTTTTGTACTTGTCCTTGAATCCTGGGCTGTTCAGGTACTCACTGACCTGTCCCCATACCTGTGGGTGCGAGTACAGGTTCTCGAACTGCATGTCCTTAAAGTTCTCCAAACCCTCCTTGTCGGCAACCACAAGACAGTGCTCGATCTTCACGTATTGCTCCCCAATGATGTTCAAGGGCGGGTACTTTCTGTTGTTGAAGTCGCTTGCTTTGCTGTCCCCATCGTTCTTTTCCTCAATCAGAACATCTCTGATCAGATCGTATGTGAAGACAACCTGTCCGTTTGTGCTGTTTTCCAGTGGGATAAGAGCATACTCGATTTCGTCGTTGCTCAGCACAGCCTCAAAACACGACGGAATCGATGGCGAGGGGATCAGTTCGTACTTGGTGCTGTCTGGGAATTGCTGCAGTGCAGCCTGGTGGGAATAGGTCCCTGGAGGACCCAAAAATGCTACTTTCTGTCTGCTCATAACTGTTATCTGTTTGTATATAAAGGGTGTGTTTTGGGGTTGTATGTCTCAACTAGAAATTTAATTAAGGCAATTTTTATTTAAAAAAAAGTAAATGATGATATTATTGAAAAAAAAAAAAACCCATACAAAACACGGCCACTTAACGGCGTTAGCCATGTGCATGATTCAATTTCTTAACAAAAAAAAATAAAAATTAATATTGGAATATCTCTCTGTCTCTCTTTATATACAAGTGCTAAGCATCCTTAGACCACAGAGTTAGCTAGATCAACCAACTTGTTGACATCAAATGAAGTGTCACCCTTGTTGAAAGCACGCAAAATAGCCAATCTTTCATTGACCAGTCCACCTTCAATGACACCATAGAATCTTTGCAAGTTCAATAGCAACAAAGTACAGTCGTTCATGTTGATGGATGAGTTCTGGTCTAGCTGGCCTACCATCAGGGATATGTTCTTTCTTTCCAACATATCACCAAAGAAGGAGATGGTTAGGTACGGCTTGGCAAACTCCTTGTGCAGCTGATACTCAACCAGGGAGGTGATGATACAGTGTGTGTTGAACTTGTCTGGGAATGTCCACTGGACGTAGAAAAGCTCAGCACCTGTTTTCAGGTCGGTGTTATCTTCTGGAGTGATGTCTCTAGGCAATGGCAAAACAAAAATTGGGTTTTCCTTGGCATTGGCAAACATCTTGGCCCATATGTTCTTCTGCAATACAGCATGGAGATGGTCCTCAGCCATCTTGGCAGTGGTGAATCTAGCTCTCCACAAGAACTCGATTTCTTGTGGGGACAGTTCCATAAACTTTTCCTTGTCGACATAAGAGCTCAAGGTTTTGAATGGCATTTTTTCTTTGTTTTCTGGTATGGCACCCAGACTCTTGGCAGTTGGTTTGTTCATGTCTTCTTCAACTTGCTTGCTTTGTGTTTCTTGGTATTTTTTGAGAGTGTTTAAAGGGTCCACTTGGTTGAATTCCTTTTTTTTCTTTTCCAGGTCCTCCTTAAGACTTTCTTTTAGTTCTTCTATAGTATTGAAACCTCTTTCCTTGGCTTTTTGAAGTAGCTTTTCTTGGTAGGTGTTGTTGATGACCTTAGGCTTGAAGTCTAGACTCTTGTAGAGTTTTGTTGTTAGTAAAGATGGTTTAGAGATGCAGTAAACTTCTCTGTTCAGCAAAGATCTATTTAACATCCAGCTTGACTATATATAAAATAAACACAACAGGATCTGTAGCAGGTAATTTATCTTTTGGTTTTGGATCATTATGGTAAAAAAAAAGGAGAAGAGTCAATTATGGAAAGTGTTCTACTGAAGAAGTTCTGCACCAAAAAAAAAATTTTCTTTTTTTGTTTTTTTCATGAGTCACGTGGTATTTAACTTCCCCTTTCTTCAGTCAAAAGACTCATGGCGGTTAAATCCTAATTCGAACATATGTCTACTTTTTGAGAAATAACAGATATCCTCCACAGATAAAACCAAACAGAAAACAAGTTAAACCGGATTTCTTGTAATGACTGATGAAAAAACACTTCTTCGAAAAGAAGAAACCCACTGCTTGTTGGTGGCGATATGCGAGTACGAAAGCAGCATCCCTGACAACAAAAATACAAACGCCAAGAAGTGGCCATACATACTGGATTCATACAACCACCTCATAAAACATTCAAAGCGATGCAAACAAACAAGAACTCTTAGGGTAAGATACCAAAAGCTCGTGTCTATGTTTTCATCTGGGAATAAGGTTTTTCTCCAGAAGTTCTGCCACGACGAAGACATCGACATGCTGAGACAGATGATTACTTTATCTTCTGAAAAAAACAGTCTTCACAAAGGTGAATTTTCAACCAGCATAGCCGATACCCCGAATGAGGATGATTTCAATGGCATTGATGAGGATAGCAACAACGATGAAGAACAGCCGCTGGACTCAATCACGGTGTTGCCCAGATCAAGCTACCTATCCGGAAAAAGCGACCAGATGCACACAAGCTCAACGGAAACAGCATCTTTGAGCAACCATTCATACAGCTCTGGGCACATGTATAATAACGGCGGAAAGAAGCTGTCCATTCTGTACGGGGCGGCGATGATGGAGGATGATGTGTCGATGGGGTCTACCGAAATCAGCAGGGATCTTGAGATAGCGCAGATGAAGGAAACAGTAAGAAACTTGCAAGGAACAGTCAGCAGAATGGAGGAGTACTTTAATGTTTTGACGAAGAGAATAGATGATCTAGAGAAGAACTGAGTTCGGACTTATGTCGTGTGTGCTTGTGACTGTATCATAATCATGAATCATCATTTCTCAAAAGTGCGCTATATTTTTTTTTTTTTTTCTGCCCAGAGATCATCCGCGAAGACGCTTTGTACTAAATTAGTCTTTAATCAATTCAGGAAATGGGAAAATAAAACAAAAAACAAAAAAAAAAAAAATGAGTGCACTTGTGGTACGGAGAATTGCATGTGTGTTTTACAAGAGAACATTACAGATGATATGTCAGTCACCAAGATAATATAATTTATAATAAACCCCCCATGAATACAGATGCTTTACATGAACAGAAAGCTAGCTTGAAAGCTAGAAAAAAGTCCAAACAAAAGTCCAAGCATTCAGGATATTTTGCTATCAGAAACAACGAAACTTTTGCCTCCTCTGCAGACACTGTGTACACAGAAGCAGAGTTTGAGCAGAACTACGACAAGTACTACTACGGCAATGAATCGTCCCCAGTGGGAACTTACAACCCCACCAACAGCTCAAAGTTCACTCATCAGGTGGACTATGACGAGTTCGTGGAGAGCGAGCACAATGACGCTTTGAAAACAACAGCATTTGAAAGCAACAAGATGTTCTTATTGTACCAACTATGGTTGTTTTCACACCTCTCCACCATAGTATCGTTTGTGGTATACTTCAGAAATGGTGTTCTCAAGAAGAACATGCAAGAGAACAACAGCTTTGTTTACTTGACATGCTTGAGCTCAAGCATGTGGACATACTCATTGGTCTTATACAGAATCTATACGTCCAAGCTGAAGAGTTTGCTGCTCACAAACAAATTCAGCGAAAATACAATGGTGGCCATCATGCCATTGAGCTGTTTATTCCAAACGGAAAACTTCCACTTAATTGTCAACTGCAGCTTGTTTTTGCTATCTAAGCAAAACAAATCCGTGTTCAAGTTGGCCAGCTTTGCCATGTTCAGCTGGTTGAACTTGGCCAATTTTTTGCTCTATGAATTCAAAAGCACAAAGGTGGAAGAAGACAATATTACCAATGAAGACAAAGAAGGTCAAAGCGAAGGTGGCACTTTCCAAAGAATTAAAGACGCCTTCAAGCCATTGCTCCACCTTGTGGCCAAGCCATTGCTATTTTTAATCACCGTCATTGACATGTATCAGTTCATTAACATCTACAAGATCGATGTGCAGAGAGCCAAAAGCACGCAAGACAAGCTCTTGGGGACAGTTGTTTTGTCAGTTTATACGGTCAACTACTTGCTAAGACTCGAGTATGTTGAAAACTCAAGGTTCTTTGTGAACTTTTTGACCTACCAGCTGGACACAATCATTGGGGAGCAGTTGTACAATTTGATGACCCAGAACTCCATCGCTTTGAGCAGAAACCAGTCACTGAAGCTTGAAAGCGACAATGAGATGTCTACAGCATCTAAGGTGTGCCACGAGGTAAGCAACTTTGTGAATTCAGTGTGGTTCAATTGGATCAGACATGGGATCAATATTTTGATTCCGTTGAGCCCAGTCAATGATAACATCTTGCAAAACCAGCGCCATGTAATCACCAATCCTGAATACACTGGTGTTTTGGCTGACCACAAGATCTTATCTGAAGAAAAGCAGTCCATGTACTTTATATAAAGTTAGCATTGTGTTTAATATGTTTACAGAAATGTATGATCATAATGACTGTTGCGGAGATAAGAAATGACTTATTCCCAACAAAACAAAAAAAATATATATATACAGTCACACCTCCCTTTTTTTACAAACTCATTTCATAAAGTTAAAAGAAAACACCACTGTAACCAATACACGAGATAGACATAGTGCTACGCTCATAAAACGAATGAACTCAAATACTCTACCCAGACCCAATGTGCGCACGATTCTGCTTCTGCGGGATAAACTCCTGTACGAGAGCACATCCCTCAAAGTGATTCTGTACACGGCAATAGTGCTCTTTGTGAACAACATCTTTCTTTATCCTGGCTTTTTGTACGAGTACTTCAACCCAAACAACTACGAATACGTTCTTCTGAACCCCCAAAACATTCTGAGATGTGCTCTGCGATACTTTGTCTATCCTGTGCTCATTACCTGTGACGGAACAGCTAATGACTTGTTGATGACCTGTTTGCTTTTGTACCACATGGGCAAGCGTATAGAGTTTCTGTATAAAATCAGCCTGAAGAGAATACTCATCCAGTCATACATTTTGCTTTTGCTGAATGGGCTTTTGGTGGACTTGCTGTTCAAGAAGATATACGCGCCAAGAATGAAGTACGCAGGTGTTGCTTATGCTGTTCTGGGCGATTACCCCACCGGCCTAAGCGCCGCCATGGTATGCATCTTCAGCAAGTACTACTTCAAGGGGAAGTACCTGTGGTCGTTGAAGATCAACAGGCTGTGCAACATAAAGCTGCCGTCGAATGTTTTCCCATGCACAGTCATGGCGGTGTATGTGATCTCCCATCACAAGGAAATATTCTCATTGGTGCTGCAGTATTTCTTATACAAATTGATATTTACTAGGTGATATATAGTCCCACATCCTCATGCTTTTACGCTTTGCTGCTGTTCCAGCTTTCTTTTTTGCAAAATACTGTAGTTATATACCTTTGACATGTTCACTTGCAGGGTTGTTATTTGTTCTCTTAAAAACTCTATGTCTTCCATGATCTCGTTTATCTTGTCGGTGTAAACAGCGCTCTTTTCGTTCAGGATCTGTTGCGCCTCCTCGTAGGTGAACTCCATCAGAATGCCTGACCCCAACCATAAAGAGACTGTGTTTGTTGTGGATTTCTTTGGGATGGAGGCGAAGGCAAACAAACCGTCTTCAAGTTCGTACTGGATATCCTGGAACTCGCTCTCGTCCTCGTCATCACTTTCATCGTCGTTCTGCGCAATCAAAGTGTCAATGACCTTGCTGTTGGTCTTTATGTCCCTGGTTATATCAGTGATGGTCTTCAGCTGCTGGTCCTTTGACTTCAGCATGTATTCGTATTTCTGTAGGTTTTGTTGTACATTGGCAACAGTGAGTTCCAGGTTGGAGGTTATTTTGGTATCGTTCAGGTCAATAAACAAGGCCTTAGGAATCCCTCTAGGATTGACGTCTTTCAAGTCAGGTTTAGCAGTAGACATTTTGGTGTAATGGTGTGTGTGTGTTGGTGTTAACAAACAAGAAAAAAATTTTAGTTGAAAAAAAAAGTTAAAAATCTGAGAAAAGAGCTTTTTACATCGTTAAAAAAAAAAAATACAAAAAATACAAAAAATTGAAATTTTTAAATTGTTAAATGACTTTTTGATCAATTGATTAGATTTCCTTGCTGAAACAACCCAATCACCTTTATATGCTCTGTAGAGGAACAAGAAGACTTACATACATAATGGAAAACAACACAGCAACAAACGGCCCTTTGAAGAAGAAATTTAAAATCGAAAAGACCGTAGACAAACAAGGGTTCAGAACCACCACCAACAAAGCCACCAACCAGGAGCCTGAGAAAGTTGTCTATAAGGTCGATGACAAGAACAGGGCCGTGGAGCCATACTACTTCACGTACAAGACCTACTGCAAAGAGAGATGGCGTAACACCAACATCCACGAGCTTTTGACCACTGAGTTCCGTGCCAGAAAACCTGAGGACTACGCCAGGGCAATTGATGAGGGCAAAGTTCTTGTAAATGAGCAGCCTGTGGACAGAACTTATATAATCAAAAACGGTGATTTACTGCAACACACCACACATACGCACGAACCAAAGGTCTCGAACAAGCCCATCAAGATCGTGCACCAAGACGAGGATATAATCGTCATCGACAAGCCTTCGTCCATCCCAGCACATCCAACGGGCAGATACAGATTCAACACAGTCACAAAGATCTTGGAAAGAGAAATGGGGATTTTAGCCCATCCAATCAACAGACTGGACAGATTGACTTCAGGACTGATGTTTCTGAGCAAGAACCCTAAGAAGGCAAATGAAATGAGAATATCCCTGTTCCAAAGGGAATTCTCCAAGCAGTACATGGCCCGGGTGGTTGGTGAGTTTCCTTTGACTTTGGGGAACCAGAGCATAACCGTTGACAAGCCGATTGGGGTATACAACCCAAGAGTGACTTTGAACATCATTGATGAGGTGAATGGGAAGCCATCACAAACAGAATTCAGAAGGGTTTCATACGACAAAGACACAAACACCTCCATAGTGCTATGCAAACCATTGACTGGGAGAACCCACCAAATCAGACTGCACCTGCAGTACTTGGGGTACCCAATTGCGAATGATCCTCTGTACTCAAGCCCAAAGCTTTGGGGGCCAAAGCTGGCAAAGAATGCAGAGTATGAAAACTCATTGGATGACATATGCAAGACCTTGGAGGAAGTTGGGAAAACAACTGTGAGCACTAACTGGTGGTGCGAGCACCATGCGATCAACAAGGACGAGGGTGAGCGGTTCACTGGCAACATGTGCTCGGAGTGTGGTGGTGACATCCACGAGGACCCGCGGAAGGACGAGCTGGAGTTGTGGCTGCATGCTTACAAGTACGAGTCGCTGAAGAACGAGGATCCTACCAAGAACTGGTCCTACAGCACTGAGCTTCCTGAGTGGTGCACGAATGTGCATGCGGGTTTCATGGACATGGCTCTGGAGGAGGCCGACAAGTGCGAGGCCACCGACAAGGCTTTCAATGTAGGATGTGTCATTGTGCACAACAACGAGGTGCTGAGCAAAGGCTACTCAAGGGAATTGGAGGGGAACACCCATGCGGAGCAAAATGCGCTGCAGAAGTTGAAAGACAACGGCATTGAGATGCCACAAGGAACTGATCTCTACACCACCATGGAACCCTGTTCAGAAAGACTGAGTGGAAACCTGCCGTGTGTTGACAGAATCATTGAGTACAAAGACAAGATTGAGACGGTGTTCATAGGATGCGCAGAGCCACAGACTTTCATTCAGGACAATACCAGTGTGAAGAAGCTGATTGACAGCGGGATCAACTACGTGGTGCTTCCAGGGTTCAAGGAAAGAGCTGAGAAAATAGCCTTCAAAGGCCATCAAAAGTGATAGGACAGTATGTGTTCTTTTATATAAAAACAATTTTTTTCCAATTTATAAATAATGTACAAACTTATATAATGTTTCTGTGATCAGTTCAATCCTGACCGGCATATGCCACGGTTTTAGTTGAAATAATTCTCCTTCCCCTTTATCAAATAAGGGTATGCATGGATGATTACAGCACACACAGCTGTTGTTGCAAAAAGCAAGAACGGCAGACTTGACAGTCCTAAGGATTTTATTAAAACACCATCAAGGTACGGAATAAAAGCAGCACCTATTGAGCCCAGAGAAATGGCAGCGGAAAGACCCTTGACTTGCACGTGCTCGTCCAGGACATCCACACCAATGATGGACAGCAAGGGGAAGATAGGGCCTAAGAACATACCGAATCCAAACAAGGCCGTCGCAAAGACAACGTAGTATAGTGCTGATTGGGAGTAGATGCCACCCAAAACAACAACACAAACAGTGCAGAGGGCTGTGAGATTGATAAAGAACTTGATGGCTTGGAACTCGTTTTTGAACCACTTGTTGATCATCATACCAAAGTAGAATCTACCAAATGTGAGCCCAGCCCACAAAGTGGAGACTATCCACGACATGTGAAGACTGTTTCCTTGTTTGTATTCCAGTAGGTATGTGTAAATCCAAGACGCAGTTCCGACTTCAGCACCCAGGTAGAAGAATAGGGCGGCAGCATAAAGAGGAACCACTGGGTATTTCATCATCATCTGGATCATGGACAAGTCTGAGTCTTGTGTGGATGTGTTTTCAGCCGCGTTTGCTGTTTTGATCTTATACTCGTATTTTTGTTTGGTTTCGTGTCTGAATGCATAGAAGCACAGCGCAGAGCCTAGGAAGGCAATTGCCCCTTGAATCAAAAAGAAGTGGTTCCAGTTGGCTTCACCAAGACTTGTAATGAGGATAGGGGCAATGAATGAACAGACACCGTATATCCCGTGGACACACCCCAAAAGCTCATTTTTGTAGCAGGTCAAGGACGAGAACATGTAGTTGACTGTTGAGTCCAACAGACCTATACCCATGCCGATTGGGAGGTAGCACATTGCGTAGATAAAGAAGTAAGGAGGCTTGCCAAACAACACAATTGAGGGGATGGCTATGCACAGACAAGAAGCACTCAAACAGCCTCGTTGGCCGTATCTTAAGTGGAGTGGCTCAGCTAAGAAACATGCTAAGAAGTATCCAAAGGTCTGGGTCAGGAAGATATTGGCAATGGTTGTCTGCGAGATATCGTAAGTTTTGGAGAGAACCGGGATGAACATACCTGTTGCCTGGTCATTCAGGCCAAGGGTACTGAAGACAAAGAGGAGCACTAGGATTTGTATTTTGATCAGAAAAGTGTGTGGATCCAGAGGGTACAACCGGATAATTGAGCCCTGGTAGAGGATTTCTCTGTCAACCTCGTTGTTCTCGTCAATAAGAGTATCGTCAAGATCCATTTGCTGGATGTCGTCAAGGTGGTGGTCATCTCTTTTTGAGGGGCTGAGAGTGGCATCAACCAGCTCGTAGTTTCCTGCATGGGAGTTGGGAGGAGACATCTTGGGTGTAGAGTTGTTTATTTGGTTGTATGGTCTCTATTAGTAATCATATTTTGCTTTATAATCCACAAGCCATTGACCACACTAAAGATAAATAATAATAATCAATAAGAGGATTTTAGATATATTGCGATGGATTTCCCTTTGGTCCTGGTTTTTTGTTCTATTTTTTTCTAATGTAAAAAAAAAGAAGGAGCAAAGGATGGAAATACATCCCGGAGTTAAGACAAGCAACATCAGCTTAATAAAGGGAAATAACCAACAGAGAAACAAAGGTTATTCCAACAAGAGAAAAAACACAGCATTGTCATGTTATTATGTGCTTTATAAGTATAAATGTAAACATTGTTGTAATATGATACATAAACACTTGTATTATCATTTAGATAGATTTATTAAGGTAGTCATAAGCTTATATGTATATATGGCTCTTTTTTTTCTTTTTGGTTGCTACAAATAATTAAGAGCACAATACCGTTTTGATAGTGTTATATCCGATACACCACGGGTGAATGTTGGCATCATCACGTGTTTGTCAATTTCTTATCACGTGCCCAAAACTCTATTGAAAATTTTTTTGTTATTCCCTTGGTTTTTAAAAAAAAAAAAAAAAATCTCCACTCTTGACAAAATATATAATCACCTTCAAAAAATAGTAAATCAATGCTACCCAAAAAAAACAAACAACCTACTGAAATGTCTACTAGAAGAAAAGCACCATCTGGCCCTCTGCCAGCCAAATTGAAGGCTGCTTTGGCCGCCAAGAAGGGTACATCCAAAGAACCTTCAAAAACTGAAAACCAGGACCCAATCATCCATCCAATGACTCAGGCAAACCTTACTGCTTATGAGGGTAATGCGAAGGAGATTGATGTTCTTAACCAGGCTGTGAAGATCATGAATGCTGATCCGAAACAAACCAAGAAGATCCTCAAGCTGGTTGACACAAACCTTAAGAAAAACGGTGTCCACTTCAACTCTTTGCTTCTGAAGGCTTTGGTCAACCAGAAGTCCGACAATGTTCTTGAAGCCAAGGCCAACATCCAGAAGGCATTGAGCAAGGTTCCTGGCTCAACAAAGAATGTTTTGAACCTAAACATCATCACTGCTATGAGTTGCCAGCTGATCTCCTCCTACTACAAGGAATGCGAGGACTTTGAAAACAACTACGTGTGGCTAAAGAGAGCCTACTTGAAGGCAGGTGGTCACCAGAACATGGGCAATGTGATGATGCTAAACCAATTGTGTTTGCTTGCTGCCCAATTGAGAAAGTACCCTGAGTTGTTAGAGTACAGAGAACACCATCTAGCAGCCAGACCAGGTTTCAGAGCCAATTGGACTGGGTTCGCTGTGGCTTTGGACTTGAACAACAATACAAAGGCTGCTGTGGAAAAGCTACAACAGTTTGAACAGGCTGCTGAAGGGAAAATCACCGAAAAGGAGGCATTTGAAGACGGTGAGTGCATCTTCTACAAGAACGAGCTAATGCTGAAATTGGCCAAGAACGACACTGAAAAGCTAAATGAAGTGATGGAAAACTTGGAAGACAAGAAAAGTCTGATCAATGACAAGCTAGGGTTTTTGGAAAGAAAGGCTGAGATCTTCATGAGATTGGGTGACTTAACCAGTGCCTCCAAAGTTTACAGAAAGTTGATACACAGAAACCCAGATAACTTCAAGTACTTCAAGATGCTGGAGATAACCCTAGGCATCAAAGATAACAATGCATTGAAGTACAGAATGTACTCCAATCTCTTGAACAAGTACCCGTTGTCCGAGCCTTGCAGATTCATGCCTTTGACATTCATTGAAGATGCTGATGAGTTGAAGACATACTTGAAATTCTATTTGGATCTCTACTGGGCCAAGGGTGTGTTTGCCTCTTTCCAGCTATTGAAGCCTTTATTCAAGAACTTGAAGGTTAGCACCAAGTTCCAGCTTTTGGCTGAGGAATTGTGCTTAGAGAGATTGACCTCTCTGGAAGAAAACATCAAGAACGACAGCCAAAGCAAGGACAAGCTGGAATCAATCATCAGATACTTCTTGTCGAACCTGTACTTGTTCCAAAGAAACTACGACAAGGCCTTGACTGAAATCCAAAGATGCCAGTACTTGGACGCTGATGGGAAGACTCTTGAGTTTGAGCTGTTCCAGGCTAGAGTCCTAAAGCACATGAAAGAATTCAAAACAGCTTGCGATTTGATGGAGATTGTCAGAAACAAGGACACCAAAGACAGATTCTTGAACAACAAGTCCTGCAAATACCACCTAAGAGCTGACAATGTTGACAGGGCTGTTGAGTTGATATCCATGTTCACCAAAAACGATACTTCATACTGTGATACCGGCATAACCGATCTGCATTCCGTGCAGAACACCTGGTTCCTGAGCGAGCAAGCTGAAGCCTACTCAAGAATGTTCAAAAAAGAATATGCCAGCATAAATGAGGACATGGACGAGGTTCAAAAAGTTAAAGTTGCCAAGACTGCATTGAAATACAAGAACCTTGCTGTGAAGAGATATGAGGCTGTTTTCAGAATCTATGGAATCTACAAGAACGACCAACACGACTTCAACAGCTACTCCTTGAGAAGGGGCACTGTTCAACCACTAATGCAACTAATCAAGTGGGCCGACAAAATCCATACCTTACCTGTTTATAGAAGAATCCTTGTGGGAATGACTAGTTTGGTGAAGAGCATTCCTGAGTTCTTGGCTGTTGTTGATACCTTTAAGGCTCCCGAAAAGGTCTTTTTGATCAATCACAGTCCAAAGGAGATCAAACAAGTAGCTGTTTGTTCGCCAGAGGTTGATGACGATCCATTTGGCCACAAGTACGACAAAATCAAGGACTTGAAGGCCTTGGCAGAGGTATTGATCAAGCCATACTTCGACAAGTACGACTCCGAAGTATCTAAGAAAAACAGAGAGTATGTTCTTTGCTTTGTTATTAACAAGTGGTTAAACAGTGGTGATGAGGTACAAAACAAGCTTCTAAGCAACTACGAGGAGATCCTGGATAAAGTGCACAGCAATGGAAGTCTAAGCTTTGAGGATCTCAGCTTCGATGATGAGCTGCTTAAGTGCTTCAAGCAATACCTGAACAATGAGCTGGTTAAAGACGCCGCTGAGCAAATATATGCTGATGTTTCTGTTCAGCAGTTGGTATCTTTTGTTTAAATCCAACAGCAGATAAGAAACTCCCATGGCTCCTTTTTTTTTTTGCTATTGGGAAAAAAAAAACATAAGATTTAAGTGGAATTAACGTCTTGCCCACACGTCGCTGATAAGCGCCTTTTGTTTCTTTTGGTGTGGGTTCTTCAGAAAGGGAGAGTGGTAAATGCGCCACCAAAACATTTCCTAATCGGGAAACAAGTGTGGTACTTTTTTTTTTTTTTTACACCCAAAGGCACCAATGCGGCATCACTCCCTCCTCGTTCTTTAAATGCTCATTTGTTTTTTTTTCTCCTTGCTCTTATGTTATATAAATATAAATATATAAATGTTTTAAATTAATTATTGAAAAATAGTATGAACAGTATTGTCTTTCTTTAAAGTAGTTAGAGTCAACCAACGAAAAAACAAGAAACCATCTTAACAGGTAAAACAATGTCAAGCAAAGTCATCAACAACTGGAGTTCTAACTCAACTGTTGCTTACACATGCCCTGCAAAGGTCACCAGTCCATACATCTCAAAGGACTTGAATGTACTGAACCCATGCTTCATTTCCCTTGTTCAGAAGTACATAGCGATTATCTTTTTGATTACCATCTGGTATGAACTAATTAACTTGAAATCCCCTATAAAGCTAAACATGAATGTTATGAACGTTTCCAAAAAACACGCCATGAACTTACTGTTCGTTTTGGGTTCCATGGGGTCTGTTTTCTACCAGCTCAAAATCAACAAGATCTACTTCAACGGCTCTAACGACAACTTGAAAAGCAATGCTGTTTGGAACCTGTGTTACTTGGTCTTCGGTTCTTTCCCTATGCAATACATACAATACTTTAAAACCCCTGCTGTCTCCACATCAAGCATCTTCTACAATACCTTCCAAGTATTCTTATATGGATTCAGAATCTACCAAAGCTCTGGGTTAACAACCACTGAATACGGTGTTTTGCCAGCCGAGTTCTCCATCATAGATGTCGGTTTATTCTTCATGACTCTTAAGAATCTTCTTTACGAATTACTTGTCTATGTTCCGGAACCTGCATTGACTGAATACTGGGAAGAGTCTAAAGCCTCTGGTGGCGACTACCCACCATTCAACATAATCCAAGAAGTCACCTTCACATGGATGAACCCATTCGTTTCTGAGGTCTTTGCCAATGGAAAGGTCGTAGATCCTTACAACATGCCGGTTCCTCCATGTCACCTGGACGCCAGAGAAGCCTGCGACTCATTGAGAGCTTCCTGGGCAACACAACTTTGGAAGAGAGATCTTAATAACTCCTCAGCCGTCAAGACCAAGCAACCTGTCATTCTTTTGGCCGCCGTGTGGAAGTCCTTTGGTTGGACTGTTACTATAGCCATTTTGTATGAATTGGTTGCTGATATCTGCACATCAATCCAACCTATCTTTTTACAACACTTCCTAAGATCATTCACAATCACTGAGAACTCTTATCCTCTGCTGAATTCCTTCTTTTTGGCCCTGACAATGTACTTGATTACCATAGTAACCACTATTTTCCACAATCAATTCTTCATTGTCATTTTCGAGGCTGGTCTAGCCATCAGATCTTCTTTGATGAGTATGGTTTACCAAAAGGCATTGAAATTATCTCAAGGCTCAAGAGACAAAAAGACCACCGGTGATATCTTAAACATGATCTCCGTTGATGTTTTGAACATTCAAAGATTCTTTGAAAACTCCCAATCCATTGTGGGTGTTCCGATCTCATTTGTCATCGTCATGACTACTTTGTACAAACTTTTGGGTAGAGCCATGCTGGGTGGTATTATTGCTATGATCATCATGATTCCTATCAACGCCAAACTATCTTCCATCACAAGTTCTTTATACGACAAGAACATGAAGTACAAGGACATGAGATCCAAGTTAATGACCGAAATTTTGAACTCCATCAAGAGTATTAAGTTGTATGCCTGGGAAAAGCCTATGCTAGCCAAGTTGAGACACGTCAGAAACGACCTTGAATTAAGAAACTTCATCATGCTGTCAATCTACAACAACATCATTTACTTCGCATGGACCTTAGTTCCTTTGTTTGTTTCTGTTTCCTCATTTGTAGCTTATGCTAAAATCACCGGCAAGCCATTGACTGCTGAAATTATCTTCCCTGCATTATCTTTGTTTGATATGCTGGGTGAATTTATCTACGCCATCCCAGATATCATCACTGAAATCATTGAAACAAAGGTATCTTTGAACAGATTACAAGAGTTCTTGTTCTTTGAAGAAAACGATGACATTTACGTTGTCAAGGAAGGCAAGAACAAAGACAAGAGCATTCCTGCCGTTGAAATTAAAGACGCATCTTTCATCTGGGCAACCTCCCAAAGCTCCGACGAAGACGACAAGCCAAAGGAAACTGACGTTTCCACTGACGAAGAAAACGTTGCTGTTGGTGTCAGATATGCTTTGAAGAACATCAACTTCAAGGCTGAAACCGGTGGTTTGACCTGTGTTGTTGGTAGAGTTGCTTCTGGTAAGACAACCTTGTTGAAATCTCTTTTGGGTTACATGTCTGCCATTCCAAGTGATGAGTCCGGTTTGAAGACTCCACAAATCATCCATAGATTTGACTCTGTTGCTTATTGTCCTCAACAACCATGGATCATGAATGCCTCCATCAAGGAAAACATTGTCTTTGGTTTCAAGTTTGACGAAAACATCTACCAAGCCACTCTAAAGGCTTGTCAATTGGAAAGAGACCTGGAAATCTGGGCTGATGGTGATGGTACTGTTGTTGGTGAAAGAGGTATTTCCTTGTCTGGTGGTCAAAGAGCCAGAATTGCCTTGGCCAGAGCTGTTTACTCCAGAGCCGATGTCTACTTATTGGATGATGTTTTGTCTGCTGTTGATGCTGAAGTTGGTAAGAATTTGATTACCCAAGTATTCTCCAGAGAAACTGGTTTGTTGAAGAACAAGACTGTTATTTTATCCACTAACTCCATTAAGATTTTGAAAGACTCCAACATGATCTACGCCTTGCAAGATGGCTCCATTGTTGAAACCTCATCTTACAACGATGCTGTCAAATCCTCCAACAATGACTCTGTTTTGAAGAAGTTAATTGAAGAATTTGGTCAACAATTGAATGAATCTGCTGAATCTGTCTCTGACGATGAAGACGTCAAAGACTTTGTTTCCGAAGAGGTTTTGAAAAACGCTAATGACAAGACCGCCTTTGAAGATGTAATCATGGAAACTGGTAATGACTTGACCCAAAAAAATAAGGCTGCTGATATTTCCGAAGTCAGATCCATGATTTCTAGAAGAGTCTCAATTGCCACATTCAAGCCTAACAGAGTTTTAATCGAGCAAGAAAACGACAACAGAAAAACTAAACAAAAAGCCGAATCCAAAAAGGAGGGTAAAGTCTCCATGGACGTCTACTTGACCTATGCCAGGGCATGTGGTTTGCTAGGTGTTTGTTTGTTCCTCTTCTTCACATTCACTGCTAATATGCTGGTCTTTGTAGAAAAGTGGTGGTTGAAGGTATGGTCCGATGCCGGTGAAGAAGTAGGTGGTCCTCTGCACAGTTTGTTCTACTACGTTGGTATTTACGGTTTGGTTTCCATCTCTGTTTGTATTTTTGCTGTTGTTAGATCCATTACCATGAGTCAGTTCTCTGCCATCAGAGCCTCCAAGGTATTGCACAATGATATGGCCAATGCTGTTTTGAGAGCTCCTATGGAGTTCTTCGAAACCACTCCTTTGGGTAGAATCACCAACAGATTTGCTTCTGATATTTCCACCATTGATCAAAATCTGCAATTCATGTTGAGTTTCTTCATCAGAAACTGTTTGAATTACGTTACCACTGTTATTATTTTATCATACAGCATGCCACCATTCTTTGTTTTGAATGCAATTTTGATCTTCGTTTACTACTACTACCAAAAGTACTATGTTGTCATGACAAGAGACTTGAAGAGACTAATGTCCATTTCCTTCTCTCCAATCATGTCTGTGCTATCTGAATCTTTGGTTGGTGAATCTGTTATCAACTCATTCAACCAATACGACAGATTCAACTACTTCAACTTTGAGAACATTCAATTCAACGTCAATTGTGTTTTCAACTTCAGATCTACTAACAGATGGTTAACAGTAAGATTAGAGATTGTTGGTGCTACCATAGTCCTATTTACTGCTGTATTCTGTTGTATTTCAACCAACTCTGCAACCCCAATTTCAGCAGGTATGGTTGGTTTACTGATGTCTTATTCTATGCAATTGTCAGGTTCCCTGATGTGGTTGATTAGAATGTACACTCAAGTTGAAACAAGTGTCGTTTCTGTTGAAAGAATCAAAGAATACTGTGACTTGACTCCTGAAGCTCCTATGGAGGTTGAGTACAATGACAATCAATTGCCAGAAAACTGGCCAGAAAAGGGTGAGGTTGTCTTCGAAGACTACTCCACAACCTATAGAAAAGAACTAGACCCTTCATTGAGAGGAGTTTCTTTCAAGATCAATGCTGGTGAAAAGGTTGGTATCTGTGGTAGATCGGGTTCTGGTAAGAGTACTCTAACCTTGGGTATTTTCAGAATCTTAGAACCTTTACTAGGTAAGATTATAATTGATGGTGTTGATATCACAAAATTAGGATTGAACTACAGAAAGAAATTGTCTATTATTCCCCAAGAAGGTGTTGCCTTTGAAGGTTCTGTCAGATACAACTTAGATCCATTTGATGAGTACACCAACGACAACTTGCTTGAAGCCTTGAGATTATCTCATCTGTACCCACACATTGAAAAGATGTGCAGAGAAGACATTGATATGAAGCCAGAAAACCAAGCAGTCAATGCTTCTGATTCCAGCAACACTACTGAAGTCACTGTTGAACAGTTATTGGAAACCCAGATTACTGATAATGGTTCCAACTTGAGTGCTGGTACCAAGCAACTGCTGTGTTTGGCCAGAGCCTTATTGAACAAATCCAAGGTTTTGGTTTTGGACGAAGCCACTTCTTCTGTTGATGCTGAAACCGACAAGATCATTCAAGAAACCATCAGATCCGAATTTGGCGACAAGACCATCTTGTCTGTTGCCCACAGATTGGACTCTATTCTGGACAATGACAAAATCATTGTTTTGGATGGTGGTGAATTGAAGGAGTTTGATACCCCAGAAAACTTGATCAATGATCAAGATTCCATTTTCTACTCATTGTGCCAGAAAGGTGGATACTTGAAGGACAAGACTGCTGAAATTAAGGAAGAATAAGTTTAGCTGTGCCAAGAAAGCTACTGTCTTTTTTTCTGTTATTTATTTTTTTTTTATACGATTGATTTAGTAATTACATTTTTTTTTTTGATATGTTTTTTTTTTTTTTTTTTGTCATGGAAAACTGCATTCCATAAGATTCATCGCTGGTTTTCAAAGAAAAAAAAGTACATACATCACAACTTTGTAAGAGTGATATTTAGGCAGCAATCCAAAAGCAATCTTCTCTTAAGACAACAAACTCACACCCTCAGAATAATAAAATGAGTGATGAATACAGCAATGGCAAGTCAGGCGCCAAAAAAGCCAACACAGCAGCCGATGTGGCTGATAAGATCAATGAGCTGTACCTAGCCCTTCCTAAGGATATATTCACCAAAGAGAACTTCGAGGCTCATCGAAGATCATCGTCTTTGGTGTCTGACAGCATGAGTGTGCAGGACCCAAACAAAATGCCGAACAAGGGGACTGTGCTGTCCAAGGCTGTTTCGTATGTGGAAACCCTGCAGAACGACATAGACACAGGAAACAGAGCAGAGGTTGACAAGAAAAACGAGGTTTTGGGGCTGCTGGACATCATGGAGAAAAAAAACATCAGCTACGAAGATATCCTGAGAGAAATGGGTGTTTCGAAGGAAAACGACCTGCTGGCTTCGCACACGTCTGCTGAGATGCTTTTGAAGGAGTTGCTGGACATTGGCCCGCTGGCTGGCAATAATGGGAGCGCTCCATCAAACACTCAGAGGTAGGTTGTATCTGTGTAAGTTTTATTTATTATTGTTGAAAATGCATTTAACTTTGTTTATTATTTAAAAGCTATACCATTGGTGAATCCGTTTAATGACTGGATTCGACCAAGGCTGTGTTTCCTTGAGAGTGGTAGTATGCTCCTGCCACCCTCAAACTGCAATTACAAGTCTTGTTTTCTATGTTCCTTTTTTTTTTTTTTGGTCTTTTTTTTTTTTTTTTTCTTTCTTTTTTTTTTTTTTTTTTTTTTTTTTTTTTGGTCTTTTTTTTTTTTTTTGACTTCCTTGTTTTTCATTTTTTTCTTCATCTTCAAGATTTAGTTAAAAGAAGAAATACACACAGCAAGAAAACCCCATAAAAAACATGTCCAGCTTACCACCAAACGACGAGGCTGGGAGAAAATCTGATTCATTTGACAGAGAGGACTTGTCTGGCTCAGAGCCAGCTTTGAAGAGACACAGACCAGAGCACAGCTACGATGAAGAAAACGTAGTTTCTGAGCTTGAAAGCAAGGCTGTGTCTGGACAAGTCAACTATGAGTTCAGTGAAGTTGAGCAGCCGTCAGTGAAGTATGAAAGCTCTGATGGTGAACTTGGCTCACAATTCTCTGATGACAGCAGCGATGCTAGCGACGGGATAACTCCGGAGAACCCAGAAGAAGAGGATGACGATGTTGAAGACCCTATGAATGACGGGAGACTACACAATGAAGAGGAAGACGCTGTTTTGATAGATGACTTGGATGCCTACCCTTCAAAACAATCCTTGGACCATGACGGCGATAAGAAGGCTCCTGAACAGGAAGCAGATGGAAACGATGCCTCTGCCATTGATAAACAAGAAGACTCAGATGTTGTGTTGTTGAAGGATGAGGCCAATAAGCTTCACCTAACCAACGAAGCAGAAAATTCTGATGCTGATTCTGACTACGACTATAGCGAAGAGTCTTTCAAGTGGGAACTGGACAGCAAAAACCCGGAAATGGAAATACCTGTTTTGAGAAAAAGACCTATTTCCCTTAGAATCGATGAGGCCACAGGGAAGTGTGTTTTCCCATTGGTCACCAAGGAAAAGTCCCTGCATTGCAGATCGTGCTTGAAATACTATGACAACGAAACCTTTTTGAATGCCTACATTGGAAACGACCAGCCACCAGCTGGGTTTTATTACCTGCTAAGACTACTAGGATTTAGAGTAACAAATGAGAAGCTGTTGATGAAGATCATGCTCACGGTGCTGAATCCGGAAAACATGGGACTACCAAAAAAGCTGGCTGAGGTTGATGAAGCGTCTTTGGAAAATACACAGGAACTGATGTACTTTGACAAGTCCGATTGCGACAGCTTGTTGAAGGACTTGACCATTGCTTTGAATAATGTTCTGGTTGGGAGAATCAGACTGCCAAATTTCAACAGACTTGACCAATTGATTGAAAAGATCAAGAATGCCAAAAAGATCTTGGTTTTGACAGGTGCTGGTATTTCCACATCTTTGGGTATTCCGGACTTTAGATCCAAAAACGGTTTATATGAGAAGGTATCCAAGTTGAACCTTGACGACCCACAAGATGTCTTCACTCTGGATATTTTCTTGGAGAACCCAAGTATTTTCTACTCAATAGCACATGAGATTCTGCCCCCTGATGGTATTTTCTCCCCTCTGCATGCCTTTATTAAGTTGCTGCAAGATGAAAACAAGCTCTTAAGAAACTATACCCAAAACATAGACAACATTGAGTCCTTTGTTGGGATTGATGACGACAAGGTGATACAATGTCATGGTTCATTTGCCACGGCCACGTGTGTGACCTGCAATTACTGTATAAAGGGCACAGACATATACAGCTACATCAGATCTAATACTATTCCCCTGTGTCCATACTGCTTGGAAGAAAAGGAGCTGATTTACCCAACAACGCCGTCTGTGGATGTGAAGCAAGAAAGTGATGGCATTTCGGCTGAGGACGGTGTCTTTTTAGGAGGAAATGTTCTTTCAAACGAAGAGCTGAATGGGGACATGTCCCTAAACGGTTTATTTGATCGAGAAAGCAAAATACGTGAAATAAGAAACAAACATCCAAAGAGGAAAATCAAAACACATGTTGAACACACATCGAAGTCGTTTGGTGTTTTGAAGCCAGACATAACATTCTTTGGTGAGGGGTTGCCCAACAAATACAACAACAACATCGACAAGGACTGTAAAGAGTGTGATCTGCTGCTGTGCATTGGTACTTCTCTGAAGGTCCAGCCAGTGAGCAACATTGTGAATCTGATTGATCCAAAGATCCCACAGATTCTTATCAACAGAGATGATGTGAGAACCAATGAGTTTGATGTTAAACTGTTGGGTTTCTGTGATGATATCGCTGCATTGATAAGCAAGCTTTTGGGATGGGAAATCCCACATGTCAGATGGGAGCAGGAATTCAAGAATGCTGAGTTTGATGTTGAGGAGATGGATAATGGTTTGCATTTGGTTTCGGTCAAGAAGGATTAGGTAGTTTTGATATATACGTGAATTGATTAAAGCTTGTTTTTTTGCTTGGTTAAAAAAAAATTATATTAAGCCCTGGTTTGTATACATTTCTTTTTTTTTCTGCTTTGCTAGTGCATTTCTGTTTTGGGAAGGTCGGGTGGGTAATTACCGCTTTGGGATATTAGCCGCCTATTTTTTGTTTATCCTGGACAGCAAATTTTTCCCTGGGAGAAAATATTCACAGTCTGAGAAGTTCAAACCTTGCACTATATAAGGAGCAGGGAGTATTGGATTCAATTTTTTTACATTTATAAGTTTATAATAATTACTATAAAGAATACAAAAACAAATAACCACACTGAACAGTGATCACAAATACAATACTAAAGTTATTAGCTATTGTTGCTGTTGTTGACTTTTAATAATGAATATGATGACAAACAAGACGAAAACTTTGCTGTGCACCAGTCTGAACTTTTTCATGTTAGATTATGTATACCCAAATTTCTGAAATTCATTATAAAAAACAACAACACCATCAATAGTTTATAGTAACGTTAGAATCTGATTTGATTTGTAGAAATGTAAGGACCATTCTTGAATATTTATTAAAAGTTTTTTTTTTTTTTAGTATTAACAGAAGATCTGTATACTTTTATGTTATTTTGTAGAGTGTTTACTGGATAAAAAAAATGTTCATTTAGTATTATATTTTATTGTGTAGCGTGTTTACTTAAAAGAGAAATGTTCACCTAGAATGTTTGTCTTTTTTTTTGTGTATACTTTGTCTTCTTGCTTTTTTTTTTTTTTTCAGTAGCACAAATGTCCCAAATAGGAAGGAGTTTGATAAAAGAAAATAATCCTAGTCT
>JAJLRV010000003.1:10377-141224 GCA_030567235.1 Hanseniaspora clermontiae | reverse complement strand
CTCGTAGAACTTCTTGTACAAGCTGCACACACTGTCACTTGTGTATGCTGCGTCATCCTTAAGTGGGATGGACACTGTTAGTGAGATACCCTGGAACCATTGACCGACGTGGGGGATGAATGCGATTTGTCTTCCTAATCTTGTGCTCACCTCACGCTCATGGATGTGGTCAGTCAAGGCGTATGGGATGAGGTTGTTTCCCAGGTTTTCGGTGTCGTTCTTAGGCGATGGCTTTGTTCCGGCACCAGAGTATCCACTGACACCAAAAACAACAGGCAGACCAGCAATGTTGTTGTTCAATGGGGCAATGGCTAGCTGGGAGCCAGTGGCGTAACAACCTGGGTTGGAGATCTTGGAGGCAGCAGAAATCAACTTACGAGAAGTCAATTCAGGCAGACCGTACTTCCAGCTCGACTCGTCAACGAATCTAAAGTCGGCAGACAGGTCGATTATCTTGGAGTGCGCACAGTTGGAAACGCTTTCAATGGCCTCAACAAAAGGGATGCATACCTTGTTCGGAAGGGCCATGACCCAGATGTCAACTTTCTGTTCAGACTCAAGCTTCTTGATGTCAGCAATGGATAGGTTCTCGTAGGTGATGTCAGACTTGGTGTAGTTCTGCAACTTTTTTCCACAAAGCTCTCTGGAGGAGACGTGGGCAATCTCTAAGTACGGATGCTTGTTGACCAGTTCAATCAGGTTCTTTCCAGTGTATCCTCTGGCACCAATCAAGGCAACCTTCTTGACTTCTTGGCAGAAGTTACCGTTTTCGATGCTTGGGGTTCTAACAATAGTTGAGTAGTTTCTCTTGGAACCGGAGGAGCTGAAGGCGGTGGACTTCTTGGATTCGTGGGAGAATGGAGATTGGTTCAGAGTGTTGCAAAACTCAGTGATCAATGCTGTGACAGTATCCAGGTCTTGGACACCGTACCAGAAAAGAACCTTGCCATCTTTCAAGTAGGAACCCTCAGACTTGCCGTAGTGGAAGGCGATGTTTGGGTCCTTTTCATCAACAACCCATTGCAGGGAGGTGTACTTCTTCTTCAACTGGGTGAACACATTGTCGGTGACCTTGTTCAACCAGCCTTGTTGAGTGCACATGAATCTATCCAGCTTGGTGACAATCTCTTGTTTGTCATCCAAGACAATGGCGACAACATCGTTTGGTTCATTGCTTACGATCTTGAAGGTTCTTGTTTTTAGTTCAGACAGGTACTTGGCAACGGAGATATCTTCGTCGTTGACAGAGTTCTTTGACTTGATGTCCTTGTCCAAACAGGATCTCAAGGAGTCCAAAGAAACAGAGTCAAATTCCTGCAAGGAGTTTCTTTCAACCAGCTTGTAGCCTCTTCTAACCAGAGTACCAGCTCCTGAATCAGTAAACAGCTCCTTCTGTAAGTCATGAACATTGATGATGGCAACAGAGGATGATCTTGGCAGGTAGTCCAACAACTCCTTAATTTCCTTGATTTTCAACTTGGTTCCGTACTTGACCCATTCTTCCTTCAAAAGGTTCTCGTACTCTTCGTCCAGGTTGATGACGGAGACAATTTCCTTGGTGTTTCCATTCACAATACCACCCTTTTCATTTAAGTAAACAATCTTCAAGGGTTCAAAGACTCTGGCAAGTTCACCGGCAGCAACATCAGCGTTGACATTCAGCATTTGTCCAGACTCGGTTTCAGCCAAAGAAGTCAAGATCGGCAAACAACCTGCCTTGATACTTGCTTCTATAGGACTCTTGAACACCTTCTTGATATCACCAACAAGATTGTACTTTTCCTTGTTCAGGTAATCGGCCTGGAAAACACCATTCATGATTGGTCTGGCTCTGACTCCCAGGTTTTCAAGGGCAGTGACCAATTTCAGGTTCTGCTCTAGGAAACATTGTCTGACTACAGACATTGTTTGTGGGTCAGTGATTCTTATCCCGTCTATGTACTCAGGCTCGATATTCTTGTCCTCCAGTCTGGCATTCACTTGCGGTCCTGTTCCATGCAGAACGATTGGATACAACCCAACGTGGTACAAAAAGGCCAGACAAGAAGCTAGCTCAGGAAGGGTGTCCGAAATGATCGCACCACCAACCTTGATGATGGCGAACTGCTGCTCCTGCACAGAGGTGAAGTATCTCAAGTATTGTTCAACTTCTCTTTTGGATCCGATGTTGTTCAGCAACTGGATAACAGTTGATCTGGTGCCGAAGGTCCCGTCGGTTGGAGGTGTCGCGTAGGACTTCTTGTGGAAGATGCTTGCCTTGGTTACGACCAAGCTAGGCTTTACAGCGTGTTGGAACAGCTGTTTTCTGATAGATCTTGTGCTTGATGACAGCATTTTTTTTTTTGTTTTTAATCACCAGAAATATTGTAATGTGGTTTCTGTTAATCTACTCTATTTTTTTAATTATATTATCACAAGCTTCCATCAGCTTCGCATGACTCAACTTATATACCGCATATTATATTTTTAAAAAAATTTTAGTGTAAGGGTTTTGCTTTTATTCGGAGAAAAATAAATAAAAAAGGCGACTTTGCCAGCGCATATTCGGCTCCAAAACCCGATTCTGTTGCCATAACAGGCTGTATTGAAATTAGCCATTTGGAACGATGACTTCTATTCCCAACTGTGGGCCGTTCAGTCATTGGTAAGCCAATTATGATCGAGCCACATGTGCTATTAACAAAATTCAGCAAAGACATGACTCTTCCTGTGAGCTCAAAAGTAAACTCTCGCTGTCACGTGTGAATGGCTGAAGAAAAGATAGCGGGGGTAATAAACCACCTTTTTTTCTCCAGCAGCATCAAAAAGAAAACTCTTTCTCTTCGGAATGTTGCTGCTCCCTAAGCTCAACAGAAACACTCCCCCCCCCCGCCAATGACAGACAAACAGTACGGCATAGGCTTTGATATGCTTGCAAAGATGGGGTACAAGTCAGGACAGGGCCTCGGGAAGGACAACCAGGGCATCACCCAGTGCATCGATGTGCTGAAGGACAACAAACACGCACCACATATAGGCAAGGAATCCGGAAAGCTCCGGCAAACGCCCCCAGGGGAAACGGAAACAATAGTCATAAGCGATGACGACAGCCCGGCTGGAACCACAGACATTGAGGAAGACCTCCTTGCAATGGGCGTCAAGAAAGACATCGTGGATGCCCTGAAAGCCAAAGGACCAAGCAAACTGAAGCAATTCCACGAGTCAAGAGTCCGCAAAAGAGCCCAGAAGTAACACGTATATAAACATTAATTAAACGAAAAAAAAAAAATTCTCCATAATAAAACTGGTATATAACTATTCCTGGCCGAAACCAATGGTTTCTTCAACGGCCCAGGTCAACTTACGCTTCATCGACTCGTAGTCGTCGTAGTTCGGCAAGTCAACTCTGTTGAAACAAGTATGTGATTTCGGCAATTGGTCGGCTTCACCTGCCTTTTCAATGGTGAATCTTCTTGGCCCATCAGACCCTTGCAAGTCCTTGAACCCATTGACTGGGATTCTCGAGGTACCGGTGGTGAATTGAAGGAGTCTGGCCTTGGACTCGTTGTCCCATTCGGAGACAATCTTCCAGAACCACTGCACTGTCTGGTCACCCTCCTGGTATCCCCTGTAGTCAGTGTGCTTCTTCCAGTCCTCAACATCAATCTCGGAAATACCACCAATCAATAGCTCAAGTTCTCTTTCATCGAACACAGTGATCAAGTCCTCAGGAATTAGCTCGTTGAATCCGTCCATGAAGGCCTTCAGCTGAGCAGATACTCTGTCGTGGATCTTCCACTGGGTAAACAGCTCAATGTATTCCTTCTTGTTGTCGTCAGTTACTTCGATGTCCTTGCCACCTGGCTTCAATTCGACTTGGACAATCTCACCAAAGACTTCGTCATCAACGGCAAAGGTCAAGTCCAAAATGCCATTGATCTCATTCTCCATCATCCACTTCAAGGAGTTGTAAACCTCATTGTCAACACTCTCCATGTCTTGCAAGCCAACCTTCTTTCTAAGTAGCAACTTGTAGAAGGCACCAATGAAGAAGGCATCCAGGAATCTTCTGTGGTATACACCAAGACCCACAACTCTACCAATGAACTTGAAGTAGTTCAAATGCTCTGGATTGACACCGGAGTTTGGATTGATCTGGATGGTATAGTTGTCGTGGGATGAGTATTCGAACAAGCAGTAGACAGGATTGAACATTTCATGGGATAGCAAGAAGAAGAACTCTCTGGAAACACCACCGTAATCAACACCCTCTTCACCATCGAACTCAATCATCAATCTCTTCTTCAAGTCCTCAGGACTTTGTCTCATGATTTCTTGGTAAGCATCTTCGAAAATATTGGATCTCTTAACCTTGACTGAGCATTGGCCAGGTAAAATTCTCAAGGCTGGTTGCGATCTGAAGTATACAACCTTTCTTCTGAAATCTCTCTTGTATTGTGGCACGTTTTGGTCTAGAGAAGATGGCAATCTTGGGTCGTCCCAAGTGGTTGTCTTGGTATTGTGGTCCACAAAGTAGATTCTTGCGGTGTTGGTCAATCTCATTTCCCAACCTGATGGCAATGGCCCCAGTTGGGAAACAGGTTGTTGCTGTACCACAGATGATGTAGGTCCATAAGTTCTGATGTATTGTTGTCTTCTTGGATCAACCCAGGTGGTGGTTCTTGTATTGTGGTCAACAAAGTAAGATCTTCCCTCAGGTGTATATCTTTGTTCCCAGCCAGGTGGCAACTCACCTAACCCAGATGGTGCTGAGCCAGTGGCTGGTGGCGGTGGAGCGGCAGGGGCTGCTGCTGCTTGCTGCACATTGGTAGAGGAGCTAGACTCAGGCCCAGGCAAGGTTCTGTGGTCAAATTGACGTCTTCTTTCATCTATGCTTGTAGAGCTCTCGGTCATCAAGTTTGTAGCAGGTGGCTGAGGTGGGGCTGCTGAGTCCATAGCAGGTCTCTTCCACGAGGTTGTTCTTGTGTTATGGTCTACATAATAAGTTCTTCCAAAGTTATCGGTTCTTCTTTCCCAGCCAGGTGGTAGTCTACCATACTGGTCCTCGAATGAAGAGTACTGCTTGTTGGCGTCAGCATTGGTACCTTGAGGTATGTTTCTTGTTGAGCCACTGGCCGTTGAGCGACGGCGAGATGCTGAAGTTGATGAAGCATGATCGCTTGTTGCGGTATTTGGAGCTGGTGGTGCATTCGTTGAGCTGGAGCTTATGTTGGAGGTATTTCTGGTATGGGAGCTTGGAGCACTGGCTGGTGGAGGGGCTATTGTTGGAGAGTCTGCAACAGCAGCAGTGTTGGCAGCTTGGCCTTTTGATAAAACCAATACCAATCTCCCAGATACAGCATTTCCGTCATTGGACTTTTTCAAATCTCTGGTGATTGTGAATTCCTTTCCAGCTTCAACATCAATGTTGTCGTCCAGGTGACCTAATACGTCACCGATTCTTATGTTGACAACACCTAAAAACCCTTGGTCTGCTTTTTTGAATTTCTTCTGGTCAAAGATCTGAATTACTAAAGTGGAGTTTTCATTGACATTGACAAACTTAAAGAGTTCATTCCAGTAAGGATTCAAGGTTTTTTTTGAAGCTGAAGTTGATTTTGTTTGTGCACCATCAATGGTTAAAACAGCAAACGGGTCTGGGGACCTGAACATATCCCTTCTATACAAGTTTTCACTTGAAACAATCTTGACGTAAATAACAGACATTTTTCTTTCTTTTCTTTTTTTGTCTATTAGATACTTATCAGGTAATGTTTATTTTATTTTTTACTATTTTGATTAAGATAAACAAGAACAAGTTGTATGTTTTCTCTTTTTTTTTTGTTTTGTTTTTTGGGTTTAAGAATGTATCTTTTTTTTTAATATTTTTTCTTGAATAGAAAACAAGTAGATTCTACTTATAAGAGAATTGATTCAAAGAGAGATTGTTCTAATCAATAAATCAAGTATGGTGGGTGTACCTTGTACTTCAAATGATCTTGTCAAATGGGAAGTTCTTTTTTTGGAGATTAGTAATGGTAGATTTGAGGAAATTGGCTGAGGAAAAGGGGAAAGGGGGGGAAAAAACAAGAAAACAAAAAAAAACAAAAAAAAAACAAAAAAAAGCGACATGGACACACACACAAAAGCTGTTACAGCCAACGAGAAAAGGGGAGAAAAAGACACACACACACGGGGTAAAAATATTTACATTGCAACACAATTGATTTCATAGCATTTCCAAAAGATTTGGTTTGGTTTAATGATACAGGTAAAATATATTGTTATTTAAAAAGAGAGTTGATATATATACATATATACGAATTAACTATGTAGATATATTATTCATTATAAACATACACTGGTTTCTTTGGTTCTCGTACACAGCATATAAAGACTTGGCTGTATTTTTGTTTTTTTTTTAAGTACACACAGATCTTTTAAACATACAATCGTGTGTGTGTGTGTTATCTCCGATCAACTAGCCATTCCTTCTTTTATTTTTTTTGTTCTTGTTCACCAAAAGCAAAAATATTATTACCCACTGCTAAATCTTCTTTTTTTTTTTTTTTTTTGTTTTTTGTTATTCTTGCCCTTGCTTTTACATCATTGGGTTTTATTTAATTCTAGTTTTATATTACTTCCTTTTATCAACAGCATATAAAACCACAGAAGAATTATACACACCCACATGGAAGACTGGAGAAAGATAGACATCGATGCTTTGGATGCATCAACAAGAAACAAAAGAATAACCACCCAGCAAATAAACGAAACTCTGGTTGCAAGGGGCATAATCCACAACTACTCTAACAATGAATTGTCTGGGCTGATCTCAGAGGTTGAGGGGAAGACATACTCCAAGGACTTTATTGGCGGGATCGTGGATACCATCGCCAAGTACCCTGTTTACTCAGCAGATGACAGCGAGCTGAAGGTGAAGTTCCTGGGTGCCGTATCAGGTGCCTTGATCAGCTGTAAGAACATAGAGCCAGTCATAGCCGCCCTGTCTGATGACGAGGCGGACATCCTGATCAAGTACTGCTACAAAATCATGTCTATAAAGGAGTTCCAAAGCAACGGCCATTACATCGTGAACTGGGTTGACAAGATCATCGCCAAGTTTGGCCAAGGCATCATCCTGAGATACATTACAGACAGAAGAACCATCTAGCTGTTCTTATATATTTATCCAGGCTAGCTAATCTAGTACTGTTTTTAAAATGCTTGTTTGTTTTTTCTTATTTGTGTTTTTTGCTTTTTCAGTGTGTGTGTGTGTGTCTGTGTGTCTGGTTGGTCACGTGTGCGTTGAACCAAAATCCCCAAAAAAAAAAAAAAAAAGCTGCCTGTATATCTTACATATTGACTTTCGCAGGAATGCTTTTCCACACAGATTTTTGTTTATTTTCTTTTTTGGTATTACACTAACATCATCAAGTTCAAGACTGTTTGTTTTATAAATCAAAGAAAAACAACACATTCCCTGAACAACTCTTTTTTATAGATACACACACGAACTAAAGATGTCTGAAGAAAAAGTAGAAAAAACACCAGAAGATACTGTACACGACAAGCCAGAAGAGGCCCACAAGCCCAAAAGAGCATTGAGCGAAGACACCCCTGAAGCAGACGACACGCCAGTTGTTAAGAAACAAAAGACCGAGGAACCCGTAGCTGAAAAGCCGAAGTTTGTGTTTGGAGGTGGCTCGACTTTCTCACAGGGCTTCAAGTTCAATAAAGACATGATCCCAGCGAATGCCAAGAAGACCAAAGAAGCAGGCTCCAGTGCTGACAAGCCCGTGGAAGATGCTCCCAAGAAGGAGGCTCCGGTGTTTGGGACTTTTGGTTCTGCAACGACTTTTGGCCAGGGATTTGGTTTGCTGAAGGAAATCCAGAAGAAGAAGGAAGTCACTGATGAGGACAGCAAGAAGGGCGAGGAACCAAAAGACGACGAGCAGAAGCCAGTTTTGACAAAGCTTGACACAGTCGAGAACGGAGAAGAAAACGAAGACATCGTATTCAACTCAAACACAAAGATGTACTCTTTGACCAGCTTGAAGGAAGGCTGGAAAGAAAGAGGCGTTGGCCCTATACATTTGAACTACCACAAGGAAAAAGAGTCACACAGGCTGGTCATAAGACAGAGACTCACTCTGCAGGTGCTGTTGAACTTGAAAATCGTAAAAGGCATAAAAATATTCAAGGGCTTCCCGGGCTCAAGCAACTCTGAGAAGTTTGTGAGAATGGTGGTGACTGTTGACAAGCAGGTTGTTCAGTACTGCATGAAGCTGAACTCTGAGGATCTGGCCGATAAGTTGTTTGACAAACTGGAAAGCTTGGTATAGATTAAAAAACGTATATACAACCCACATATTGATATTATTTTAAAAAAAAAAAAAAAGACAGAACTTACTTGGTGTTTTCTTTGAGTAGAGATCTTTGTTTATTATTTAGTGGTAAATGCAACAGTGCATATGGTGGATCCCTTGACACCCCCAAACTCAATGGACGGGTAGTTCACGTTTTTGTAGTACTTCAAGTTTCCTGTGCTTTCTATTATTCTTATAAGCTCTTCTTGGGTGAAGTTACAGGATGTGATTAAGAACATCCCGTTTTTGACAAGGAGATTTTCAATGACGTATGGGTAGTAGTCAACAAGTGACACTTCTTTTCCAAGAGACTCGCTGAATTTGCTCATCCCACTTAAGGCTATGGCGTCCAGGGTTCCTTTATCAGTCACGACTTCAAACTTTTCGTTTTGGTCATTCTTGGCTGTCATAAAGAACTCAGTCTTTTCATCAAACAGATCGATGACTTCGAATTTCAAATCCTCTTGAACAGCCTCGTTGTCGGCAAACTTTTCTTTCTGTATGTTCTTGGCCAGCTCAATGGACTTTGCAGAGTAATCACACCCCAGAAGTCTGTTCTTGTTTTCAAAGTTGTCTTCGAAGTCCACATCAAGCATCAGCTCGAACAAAAAGTGACCGTTTCCTGTGCCCAGGTCAATGAAGTTGCTGATCCCGGTGTCTGGGTTTCTGAATGTGATTTCGGTGTCTGGCTCAGAGGATTCGTTCAGGAGAAGCTCGATCATCTTGAACTCAGCATCAGAATCATCAAACCATCTTTCTCCCAAATCGTTTTTGTCTTGGGAGAAGTTGACTATCTCACGGTCGTAGAAATCGTCCCAGTACTTCTGTGTGCCCAGCTTAGATGTGTTAAGTTTACTTGTATCTTCCATTTGGTGTGTGGTCGTCAATTATTACTATTGAAAAATCTGTGAAAATATACTGAAACAATCTTTTCTGATAAAAGACGGTATATTGGAAGAAACCCAAAAAAAAAATTAAAAAAAAAGAAACATTATTCTGGAAAAGCACGTGAAGCACACCCAACAAAAAGCATTAATAGAAGTTACGATGTTTACATTCAACATATGTTTGATTATTTGAAACCCACAAAAAAATTAAGCTATCTTAATTAAAAACACAATAATTATTATGTAAACATGATATTGTTATAGAGAAAGTACGATTTGGAGAAGAACTGCCGAGACTTCCACAACCACCTTGTTAAAAATGAACGTTATCGGAGTTACTTCTAACTATTAACTGCTCATCATTCCACTTTTCTTATTTTTTTTTTTCCTTCCCCGCCCCTATTATAACAAGAATCAGAGATCACCAAAGAAAACAAAAAAAAAACAAGAACAATCACAAACTTAACAGCCACACACCCAACAATGTACAATCCAGAGCTCTTTTACGAGCTAAACACGCCGGTTCCAGAAACAGACTTCCATGTCATCAGAAAAGCATACGAATTAAACAGCGATGACAAAAGACCCGCATTCAACTACGCATGGGTGCTTGTGAGATCAAACAACAAAGAAGAACAAGTAGAAGGTGTCAACTTGTTAACGCACATCTACCGGACGATTGAGTCAGAAAGAAAAAAAGAGGCTTTGTTTTTCCTGTCGCTGGGTAACTTCAAGCTGAAGAAGTACGAGCTGAGTCTGAAGTACATAGACTCCCTGATCAATGCTGAGGACGACTTGCACAACGATACATCAAGCTTGCGCATAGTGAAGGAGAAGATCCAGGAGGAAATCAGCAGAACAGCAGGAACAGCGTTTGTGGGGCTGACCATTGGAGTGGGGATCTTGGCAGCAGGCATCACCATGGCCAACAAGTACTGGTTCAAGCCAGAACACAGAAAGTAGTATATACGATCAAGTAAAACAAAGAATATCCACACCGTTTATGATTTAACACTGTCTTAATTATTTTAATTTCATATCATTAACAAAGAAATGATTATATATTTTGTAAATGTTTAGATAATGGCAAGTTTGGTAATACCACCAGACGTGAACCCAGCTAAGAAAGGCACAATAGAGTAATTTCTTTATCGCCAGGAAACAAAAAAAAAGGAGATAAGCTAAAAAAGAAAATCACCACAACCGCATTCTCTTGAATTGTAAGTGCAGAAATTAAGATCAGTTGGCCAAAGACTACCAACAAAAGATTACTTTTGTAAAATCCCCTCGCTTCTTTTTTTTTTTGCTTCTGGTATTAACAAAAATATAAGTGACACGTAAAAAGCAGACACCAAAACAAATAGAAAAAAAGACATGTCCCAAAGAGGAAACATTTTGGCGTTGGCTTTGTACGTGTACTTCCCCCTCATTTCACATATCTATCTATATATATATTTTTTTTTAGGTAAGAAAAACACGAAAACTGAAAAAAAAAAACCTATGGAAGTTTTGGCGCCTCCATCAAAGTTCATGGCCATGTCCCTTTTTTTTTGGCCTTTGTGGGTGCCAAACACGTCCTTTTTTAGCTGAGTGAATCGTTTACAGCCAGAAAAAAGAAAAAGAAAGAAAAAAAAAAAATTTGGTGCTCGATGGACATTTTTTTTTTTTTTTGGTGTAGGAATCTCACACATCAGCTTTACTTCCTACACTTCCATATATAAAGAACGCGTCTTGTTTTTCGTTGCTGTTACTATGTTTTTTACTTTGTTTTCAATTTGTTGTTCTTTACTTTGTTAGACTATTGTTACAAGAAATATAAATACTTATTCTTTACATTAAAGACTTATCATCATAACCAATTCACAAACTTATATTCATCATCTTTATTAAAATATGTTTGTTGTTAAAAGAGACGGAAGAAAAGTTCCTGTTCAATTTGATAAGATCACCTCCAGAGTCGCCAGATTATGCTACGGTTTAGATGCCAAGCATATCGATCCTGTTAAAATCACCCAAAGAATCATCACTGGTGTCTACGAAGGTGTTACTACCATCGAACTGGACAACTTAGCCGCTGAAACTTGTGCTTACATGACCACTGTTCACCCAGACTATGCCGTTCTTGCCGCCAGAATCGCCATCAGTAACCTGCACAAGCAAACCAAAAAGCTATTCTCCCAAGTTATCGAAGACCTGTACAACTACGTTAACGAAAGAAACGGTGTTTTGTCCCCAATGATTTCCGATGATGTTTACGAAACCGTCATGAAGCATAAAGATACCTTGGATGCCGCCATCATCTTCGACAGAGACTTCAACTACAACTACTTTGGTTTCAAGACCTTAGAAAGATCTTACCTATTGAAGATCAACGGTAAAATTGCTGAAAGACCTCAACATTTAATCATGAGAGTTGCTGTTGGTATCCATGGTGAAAACATCGAAAAAGTTCTTGAAACTTACAACTTGATGTCCCAAAGATACTTCACCCATGCCTCTCCTACCTTATTCAACGCAGGTACTCCAAGACCTCAAATGTCTTCTTGTTTCTTGATCTCAATGAAGGATGATTCTATTGATGGTATCTACGATACCTTGAAGGAATGTGCTCAAATTTCTAAGACTGCCGGTGGTATTGGTTTACACATTCACAACATCAGAGCCACTGGCTCCTACATCGCTGGTACCAACGGTACCTCCAATGGTTTGATTCCTATGGTCAGAGTCTTCAACAACACTGCCAGATATGTCGACCAAGGTGGTAACAAGAGACCTGGTGCCTTCGCCTTGTACTTGGAACCATGGCACGCTGATATCTTTGACTTCATCGACATCAGAAAGAATCACGGTAAAGAAGAAATCAGAGCCAGAGATTTATTCCCTGCTCTATGGATTCCGGATTTGTTCATGAAGAGAGTCAAAGCCAATGGTGATTGGACCTTATTTTCCCCAAGTGAAGCTCCTGGTTTGAGTGAAGCTTACGGCGATGACTTCGAAAAGCTATATGACCAATATGAACTTGAAGGCAGAGGTAGAAAGACCATCAAGGCCCAAAAGTTATGGTACGCCATCTTAGAAGCCCAAACCGAAACCGGTACTCCTTTCATTGTTTACAAGGATGCTTGTAACAAGAAATCCAACCAAAAGAACTTGGGTACAATCAAGTCCTCTAACTTATGTTGTGAAATTGTTGAATACTCTGATGAGAAGGAAACTGCTGTCTGTAACCTGGCTTCCGTTGCTTTACCAGCCTTTGTCAATGTTTCTGAAGATCAAAAGACTCAAACTTATGACTTCAAAAAGCTTCACGAAGTTTGTAAGGTTATTGCCAAGAACTTGAACTCTGTTATTGACAGAAACTACTACCCTGTCGAAACCGCTAGAAGATCAAACATGAGACACAGACCAATTGCTGTTGGTGTTCAAGGTCTAGCTGATACCTTCATGATGTTGAGAGTTCCATTTGACTCCCAAAAGGCCAAGGAATTGAACACCCAAATCTTTGAAACTATCTACCATGCTGCTTTAGAAGCCTCTACTGAATTAGCCGAAGTTGAAGGTACATACGCCTCTTACGAAGGTTCTCCAGCCTCCCAAGGTGTTCTGCAATACGATTACTGGAACGTTGCTCCATCCACCCTATGGGACTGGGATGAATTAAAGGCCAAGATTGCCAAGCACGGTTTGAGAAACTCCTTGCTAGTTGCTCCTATGCCAACTGCTTCTACTTCTCAAATCTTAGGTTACAATGAATGTTTCGAGCCATTCACCTCAAACATGTACTCCAGAAGAACCTTGTCTGGTGAGTATCAAATTGTCAACCCATACCTATTGAAGGATTTGGTTGACATGGGTATTTGGGATGAAGCCATGAAGTCTAATATCATTGCTAACAACGGTTCTATCCAGCAATTACCAAACATCCCTCAAGAAATGAAGGACCTGTACAAGACTGTTTGGGAGTTGTCTCAAAAGACCATTATTGACATGGCTGCTGATAGACAAGCATTCATTGATCAATCTCACTCCATGAACATCCACATCATGGCCCCAACCATGGGTAAGTTGACTTCCATGCACTTCTACGGTTGGAGCAAGGGTTTGAAGACAGGTATGTACTACTTGAGAACCCAAGCTGCTTCTGCAGCCATTCAATTCACTATCGATGCCAAGGTTGCTGAACAAGCCACCAGCTCTGTATCATTATTAGAAAAATTAGATAGACCAGCATACATTCCTCATGAGTTCAAACAGCCAGAAAACTGGGAACCTACCAAGGAAGGTAAGATTGTCAGATGGAGAGCCTCCGAAGACAGAGAAGCTGATGAATTAAAGGCCGCTGAGGAATCCCAAAAGAGATTTGTCAGAAGAATTGGTAACTCCACCCCAGTCGTTGAAAAGACCGTTGACAGAGAAGATTCTCCAAATGATACTTTGATTGAACCTTCAACCAGCAACGAAGACGCCAAGGATGAAGAAGAAGTTGATATCTTCAACTCCAAGGTAATTGCTTGTGCTATCGACAATCCTGAATCATGTACCATGTGTTCTGGTTAAGGCAAAAAAAACAAAAAATCATAACAATATTAATAGGGCGTTTTATATCTTATATAAACTTTTGAAAAACTTTTTTAAATTCGGTAATAAATAAGACACATTTCAGCTTACTCCAGGTCTTGGCACTGTCCAGTTCCCATATGGATACGTGAGGATTCCTGCGTTTGTGTAATCGCCTCTTTGGCTGGAATCCGTTTGATCGCATCTGGCTAGTCTTAAGTACATCTTGATATTATTTTCATATAGCAGAGACCCGTCGATGAGGTCTGAAAGCAAGGCGTTTTCACTCATCAAGGATGAGATGCTGATGGTTGTGTTTTTTCCAACGTACACCTCCATGTCGTTCACCAACAAAGAGACTGCATTAAAGGTAGACATGCTGTTATCTGATGAATCCAGTTGCCATTTAATTTCATCGAACTTGTTAATGTTTTTTGTATTTGGGGTTGTTGGTATGTCGAATAATGGTGGTTTGACAAGATCTCTGGCAGACCCTCTCAGTAGCGCTTTTTGTGTTTCAATGATAGAAGCAAAATCCCATCTAGCTATTCCGTTCAAAAGCAAACCAAGCAGAACACCCTGCAGGACATATGCACTCTTGCCTCTTGTTGAGCATCCTGGTATTAGTAGCAATCCTAAAATGTAGTGGTGGATTCTTAAACCAAACCCTGGCAGGGAGCCCAACAGAACCAATCCAGCAATCAAGGTGATGTAAAATTTGAAGTATTTCTGGAATAAGTTAGCCTTCCATACTTTGATTGTTTGTGTTACTGCTGATATGATGATGATACTTAAAATAAAAACAGCTGCTGCAAATCCACCCTGCTGTTCTTTTAAATCAGATATAGTCAACCTATCAACTGACAATCTGTCAAAGGTAACATTATTTAATAACCCAACCCAGAAAGTTGTTAGCATGATCATCTTCCAAATCCCGGACTCATAATCATCATTCAGTGTTCTTGTGATGCTTTTATCGTACAATACATAAACGATGAAGCACAAGGGTAAGAATTTTTGCATAGACAAAGATATCAACTCGTTAAAAGTAGTCCAGTCTCTTGGGTCGACCAAAATTGCAGGGTCCATGATCATACTTTGGAACCAGTACCCCTCAACAACAATCCACCAAAAAGAAATGGATGATTCATACAAGTAAAACACCACACCAAAAATAACCACATTGATACCCAAAACAAAAAATCTTGGGTCCAAACAGCCGTTTCTGAAAGATGACTTAAAACCAGCTTTTTCCAAGACAAATGATTCTGGGTAAAACGAACCAAAATCTATGTTTCCTGTGTTTTCAAGCACTGGGTAGTCAAGCTGCGCACCGGCGCTCTTGATCGATATACACCCACCAGTGAATTTGCTAATCAAGGAATGTCTGACCACTTTCGCAACGGATCTTTTAACAACATTCTTTGCATAACCCAACATTCCACTTCTTTTATACTCGGGCTTGTCGGCTTGAGAATTTTCAAAGTGATGGAAAGCAGCCGCACACGGATATGTGTCCCCTCTATACACATGATCACCTATGATGTAGCTCTGGTATCTGACTCTTTGGTCTCCAACGGCGAGTGGCGCATATACCAACCCACCCTGGTCACACAGGGCCGGGCATCTCAGAGTAACACCATCTGTATATTCACCTTTCTTGTTTTTTTTAAAAACGGGATTGATCAAAACTCGTTCTTTCTTGCTGTACTCAAACCCACACTTTTCCAGGTTCAACCCACATTTATTGTTTAATACTCCTTTAGGATAGCCAACACGAGAATTGCACTCCAAAGAAAGAATAGATTCATCGGATATGTTCGAGTATGGCCACACAAAAAATATGGCAATCAAGAGTATCTGCAGAAATGTGAGCAGAATCAGGATGGTGTACCTCACGGACTTGTTCAATCTGTACTGAAAGTAATTTCTCGGGAAGTTGTCTATTTTGAAGAGAAAGGTATTTTCTTGGTATGTTGGTGGTTCATCCACGATGCATTCAGGTCCGTGCCAAAGCTTTTGAAAAATATTGTGGCTTTTGTAATCTTCCGTGTCCGTGTAGTAGTCGTTCTTGCATCTAAATTGGAAATCATCTGCTACTTCATTTTCGCTGTTTATAATGCTGCCTTCTATTTGTGGTGGCGGGGCCAGTTCCTCTTGAGAATGCGCATATGGTTGAAAGTAAGACTCAAATCTTTCATGGAAATCATCAGGTATATCAGATGTTTGGTCTGAGGGGTCTCTTGGAGATGGCAAAGAGAACGTCTCAAGCTCAAGATTGTTATCATCAAGCTTGATGTATTTGTGCTTCAAGCTCATGGTCGAATAATTACAAATGCTGTCCTATGGTTGGCTAATCGTCATACTTAACGGTTGAGTTGAAGTCCCCATTTTTTTTTTTTTACTGCTTTAGCAATGTGAAGCGAAAACCCCCAGTTTTGCTTCCCCTTGCGAGTTGTCACGTGAGGTCGCTAAGTGTAGTTGTTCTTGGCTAAAAACCCAGATCAAAGTTCAACAAAGGATGTTGAACAGTTAAAATATAATATATAATATATTCTAAAGCAGCTCATGAATAAAGTTGTTTGTTTTTTTTTTACTTTCAAGTTAGCATGAAGAAAAATTGTAACTAAAACTTTTTACCAGAAAACATTTCACTTGAAATCCAAGTGTTAAAGCGTGTAGCCCGTGCAGAAAAAATAAAAAACATAAATAAATTTTGAGTTGTTGTTAAAATAAACAAACATGGATCATCACACCCATAACCAGAAACCACCTGTCCGCATGACAACAATTAATCCAAGCGACTCTGGCCATGACGTTGTGTCATTAGCCATACATGAAATCAACGAGAACTTTGAAAAACTGGACATCCATTCGGATAACGGTATCTTGGGATTAGACTTTATGAACTACAAAGCTGAGATCACCAATGAGAACAATAGTCTGAATTTTGATTTACAAAAGGAGTATGATTCCATCCTAGGTTTTTTGAACCAAAAAGTGGAAAACATAAAACTGAACAAGGACAAGCACACCGCATACACGAAAAGAATAAAGGACCTGCACATAATCATGCAGAAGAGCATAAACGGGAGTGCTATGGGAAAAGGAACAAACTTTGAGCAATTAATCAAGTTTAATGACGACCTGACTAACATCAACCAAAGTATAGACTACTACCACCAGTTTGTGGATTTTGAGAGCAAATGTAACGACTTGGAAATGCTAATGGTGGAGTTATTAGAGGAGGTTGACTTTATGGATATGTCAGACGACGAGTTCATCAGTGGTAACTATTCCCAGAAAATTTTGTATGCACATAACCAAATCAATGAGTTCAAGAGGTTTGAGCAATTTGTTACCAAATTGAGTGTTTACGAAAACTCCGACAACGAAATCAAAAAGATCATCAGCAAGTTCTTCCTTTCCATGGAGAAGTATAAGATCATAAAAGAAAAGTTTGACAAGTTCATCAAAAACTTGATTCTTGATCTAGTTGAACTTTTGAGATCTGAAAGATACATGATCATTTTGATCTTCTTCAAGGTACTTGAAAAGGATACCAATGAGGACATGGAAATTATAGATACCATGAGCTTCTTGAAGTCCAAGCAGGAATCCATGGTTATTGTGAAGAAGGTTGACTCAAAGAGACTTCAGCTTGACGAAGAAGACACTGATGCTGTTTTTGATAAGCTGCTTTGTCAAGAAATAATCAAGAACAAAGTCAATACAAGATTGGAACCTAACAGAATGATCGATTTCTTTATCAAAACCTTGGACGATGAGGTGACTACTATGTTCTCAAACTTGGAGAGCACATACCACGTCAACACTTCCGACATCGACTACGAAGTCTTGGACAATCTGGAATGGATTATGAACGAGCTGTTAGTTGTATTTGACCACTTGCACAAGTTCTGCTGGGTCAAGTTCCCATTAAGGGAAATCTACTTCAAATTGTATTACAAACACCTGAACAGCTTGATTATGAACATATTGAAAACAGATCCAGACTTCAACAATCTTGTGAAGCTTCTCCAATTGGACCAAATGTTTTTGAAGTTTTTCAACAAAGACTTGAAGTTCACAGCTTTAAGATGGGAAAGTCCTTCGATCATAGGAGAAAAAGAAAAGGAATCGTTGATTGATGATTACTTGAACTTGTTGGGCAAGAAGATGGATGAATGGATTTCCAACATACAAAACGAAGAGAGAACACTGTTTGTCAACAGAGACAAAGAACCGTCTTTCGATGAGAACAAGAAGTTATGGATACTGGATTTGAAGAATCTTTTCCAAATGTTCATTCAGCAAATGGACTTGTGCTGTGATATTGGATACATCCAAATATTCTTAGGATGTTTCAATACATTCACTAAGCTGATCTTGAAAAGACAAAGAGACTGGATTGAACTGATTAAATCTGAGTTAAAGAAGTGGCTTGATTACAACGAACACACAAATAATCCTAAAGGAGACTTTGATGAAAAAACAAGCGTTGTACAACCAGCTGGTGGTTTCTTGGAGTACTTGATTGCCGTTACCAATGACCAAATGAAGGGTGCTGACTTGACTGTGATGATCCAAGACAAGTACACCCAGCTGGTCTCAAACAAGCACAAGGATACCATTGATTCTGAAATAGATTTGATTCTGGATGGTTATGCGGATGTTGCCAAGGTTTGTACCAATGCGATAATTGACTTAATCGCGGATGATGTCAAAGACAACCTGTCTTTGGTATTGAGCAGCAAGTGGTACGTGAACGACAATGATACGTTGATTTTGCAAACATTAAACATTGTCCAAGATTACTTACAAGACATACAGCAATTCATGAACGAATATGTGTTCGTGACCTTTTTAGAAAATCTTTTGGAGGTGATAGTAAACAAGTACATTGAAAGTCTGAACTACAAACCAATGATTGTAAAGAAGAAAATCATAATCGGGTTCAAGAAGGACTTGGAAATGCTATTCAAGTTCTTCCAGAACTATAAGCCAAAGAAAGACGACCAAGCCGATGATGAGGAGGAGGATTACACTTATGATGAAATGCTTGAGAGTAAGTTCAAGATTATGGAGTACTTCATTGATCTACTGTGCTGTCCATTGAGTCTTGAGGACAACGTTGAAGACTTGAAGGCGATCTGGAGCAACCTAGTCATCAGTTACTATGACTGTCCTATGAGTCTGATTTACAGAATAGTGAAGCTGAGAATCAAGGAAGAAAAGGAAGTATCAACGAAGTCATCCTCAAACAACAGCATAAAGATGAATCTGCTGTTTGATTCTTGTAGAAAGATTAAGGATTCAAACTTACAGCACCTAAAGGAGACTAGTTTGGACATGAACACTGTGCCAACCTTCGTAGCTAAGCTTGATATTAAGTAATGTGGTGCACACGTGGGTTAGCCGCTTTTAATTTTTTAATTAAATTTCAATTTTTTTTTTTTTTTTTTGACTTCCTTTTAAATGAATGTTGCGCAGATGATGATTTCTTTTTTTTTTCCCCCTTAATCTTTTCCTCTGGTCAAAACTCATTTAAGGGAAGTCTTAATAGTTGATATAAAGATTCACATTTGTTTTTCATAAAAAGAGAATGACAGAGAGATCCCCGTACAGTATCATTAATAATAAAAAAAGTGAGAAAATATCAACCCATAATAAAAGCTTAGGAAGTATTTGAACAAGAAAAACATCATACACTCTTTTGCCAGCATACAACAACAGCCATAGTCATAATACATTTACAAACAAAAAACAATAACGACAATGTCAATCGCAACACCATTACTACAAAAAGGACCAAACAAAAAAATTGCCTTGCCTACCAGAGTAGAGCCTAAGGTATTTTTCGCCAACGAAAGAACATTCCTTTCGTGGTTAAACTTCACCATCATGCTTGGTGGGTTGTCTATTGGGTTACTGAACTTTGGAGATAAGATTTCCAAGATTTCATCCATATTTTTCACTCTTGTCAGTGTTGGATGCATGATATACGCCTTGGTTATCTACCACTGGAGAGCCAATGCCATCAGAAAGAAAGGATCAGGTCCTTACGATGACAGAATGGGACCTACTGTTCTGTGTTTCTTTTTGCTTTTAGCAATCATTGTGAACTTCATTTTGAGATTCAACCATGACCAATAATTATATAGCTATACTTCATAAACAGATTAGTATGAATGAGCAGTCTGTATTTTATTTTCTTTTTTTTCTTTGAATAGTGACATTCCGTATGAAATTGAGTGCCTTTGTTTTGTAATGAATTTTAACTGATTTTGAAAATGCGAAGATTGTTAATGTCGTATACACGTGACTTTTTTACAACCAAGAATTGACGGTCACGGTTGTAAAAATGGCCCTTTTGCAGTAATAGCTGTTATTTCACCAAATTCGGGTTATTTCTCTTGGGCATTCCAACAAATGTTTACATCTTTTTTTTTGTTTTGGTTATAAACATAAATTTTGAATAGGTGTAGTTAGATTATTTGCAAAAATATATATAATTACTGTTGATCTGAATAATTATCAAGTAACTTCAAATGTAAACAGTTTGAATTTCAAAAAAAATAAAAATGAATGACTTATTCGTGGTAGCGCCCACTTGCTGATTTTTTTCTTTGTTGCTTTACTGTAGAAATTTCATTGGCGGTTCTCCTACACAAATTCATTTTTCCCTTATTTTTTTTTTCGGTTAAGCTAGTGAACCTGGACGGGCGTGCACTGGACCGACGGCTAATAAACAAAGTCTAAAAAGTGAAAAAAAACATAAATTATTGGGTAGATGGGGCACCTCTCTTTCTATCCTTTTTTGTTTTTTTTTTTTTGGTATCATGGACCTATCAAATAAACTCTAAGCGTGGTTGTTACATCGAAGGGATGTTCAGGTCATCTCTCTTTTTTTACAAAAATGAAAAAAATACAAGCATTGAAGAAGGGATTAATTGCGGGCAAGAGTGATACGAAGCAGATTATTGGCCAACGGATCTTGGCTGGAAATCATGAAAGATGATTTTGCTTGAGGGGTCGATCTTTCTCAATATATACTGAATAAACTGATTTAAGCAGAACAAAGAAACGGTGTGTTGATTTGTTAATCATTTAGTTCAAGACCTTTTGATTGCTTTTATCAAGCAAGAACAGTTACTTCCTGTGTTGAACCGTAGGATGAAGCGAACTTTTATTGGCAATGGTCCATTTGAAGCGGTATCATTGGTGGTAAAAAAGGTTGAAAAGGTGGGGTAGTGTGTGCGGGGTGGGGGAACTTTGTGCCACTTTGTTTTTGTTTTTTTTTTAAATAAAGCAGATAAAAATTAAGTGGGAGAAAAAAAAGAGGGTGGGTTTATTTACTTTTCTTATCAAAAAGCTGGCTAAAACACTGCTGGGGACGGCTAAAGATCACCCATGTCTTTGTTTTTTATTATTACGTTATAATAATGGTATTCTATTATTCAACACTCAAGTTTTTTTTTTTTTTTTTTTGGTAGATATATATAAATAGAGACATCTGTTTACAAGTTTGAATAATTTCGAAGTTTTTTCAGGGATAATTAGAAGTATAAAAAATAGAAATAACAGAACAACCAATCCAAAGATATAGTAATAATATATCAAGCAACATTATACAATGCTAAAACTAAACAACACTGCATACTCCGCTGTATTAAAGAACCCTGTCCAATCTGCCAAGTTTGGTATTGCCCAAGCAATCCAAAAAAGATTGAACCATACCTTGTCCCTTGACATGAAGCTACCAAACGGCCACAACTACGTCCAACCTACTGGTTTGTTCATTAACAACGAGTTTGTAAAGCCATTGTCCAAGTCAAAGCCATCCATCCCAGTATACAACCCATATAACGAATCTCTAATCTGTGATGTTTATGAAGGTGGAGCTGATGATGCTGATCACGCCATTGCTGCCGCTGAAGAAGCTTTCAAGACCTGGAGACTAACCACCCCAGAAGAAAGATCCAAGCTATTGTACAAGCTAGCTGACTTGATTGAACAGAACGTTGACTTGTTGGCCTCCATTGAAACCTTAGACAACGGTAAAGCCTTGAGCTCTGCCAAGGGTGATGTTGGTTTGATGGCTAACTACTTCAGATACGGTGCTTCTATGTGTGATAAGCTACACGGTACAATCTTCCAAAACAATGCCAAAGATGGTTTCGGTTACACTGTTAGAGAACCTGTTGGTGTTTGTGGTTTGATTTCCTCTTTCAACTTCCCATTGATGTTCGTTTCCTGGAAGCTTGTACCTGCTCTAGTCACCGGTAACACATGTGTTTTCAAGCCAAGTGAACACTCTTGTTTATCTACTCTATACTTTGCCAACTTGATCAAGGAAGCCGGATTCCCACCAGGTGTTGTTAACTTCATCACTGGTCTAGGTCCAGTAGGTGCCACTTTAACCAGCTCTCCAAAGGTCAAGAAGATCTCCTTCACTGGTTCCGTTGGTACTGCCAAAAAGATCATGTCTTCTGTTGGTATTAAGAAAGTAACTTTAGAATTAGGTGGTAAGTCTCCAAGTATTGTTACTAACAAGGCCAAGGAAGACTTGGACCAAGTTGTTGACAACATTTGTTTAGGTATTTTCTTCAACTCAGGTGAGGTTTGCTGTGCTGGTTCAAGAGTTTACGTCCAAGAAGAAATCTACGATGAATTAGTTGAAAAGTTAGTCAAGAAGGCTGAATCCTTAAAGGTCGGTGATGGTTTCAGTGATCCATACTTTGGTCCACTAACCAACAAGATGCAATTGGATAAGGTTAAAAGCTACGTTGATATTGCCACTAAGGAAGGCGCCAAGCTATTGACTGGTGGTAAGCAAATCGGTGACAAGGGTTACTTATTCCAACCTACTATCTTTGGTGACTGTACCAACGACATGAGAGTTGTACAGGAAGAAATCTTCGGTCCAGTTCTATCTTTGATCAAGTTCAAGGAAGTCAAGGACGCTGTTACCATGGCCAATGATACCGAGTATGGTTTGGCTGCTGGTGTCTTCACCTCCGACTTGAACGAAGCCGTCCAAATTTCTAACGAATTGAACGCCGGTACTGTCTGGGTCAACACATACAACAACTTCCATCCATCTCTTCCATTCGGTGGTCACTCTGCTTCTGGTTACGGTTCTGAAATGTCTGAAGAAGCTTTCCACTGTTACACCAATGTCAAGGCTGTTAAGATGAACATCAAACCGGTTTTCTAAATGCTTTGAGTGAGTAAGTTTTCTCCCTTACAGGGCCTTTTGTTTATATATAAATGAATTTAATGACAATTATGACCAAATGATATTCAATATGGACATTATATAGCAGCTGTAATAGTTATATGTAATAGAAAAAAAAATAATAATTGATGTTTTTGCTGTTTGGTCTTTGCATTACGCGGCTGAAACAGCATATCCATTGCACGTGATGTACTTCTACAATCTTCTAGTTGGGTAAAACATTTTATTTTTTTGTTACAAGCTTTCACGGGATAGACACCTTCTGCATGTTTTTTTTAAGCAAATTTCCTGATGGGGAAATAACAAAAGGAAAACCTCTCAAGTCGTGCTGAATGTTTTTTTTAACGCGGGAAAAAATACACTTTTTCTGTCTACACCAAAACCTAGGCAGAGAGCGAGTGAGTACTAGTGCCCTTTTTTACATTCATTCTTTTATTTTTTTTTTGCACATAAACGTCAAACTCAAACACAGTGAAAAATACAAACATGAGAATATTTTTTTTGGTGTGGTCTTCCAAAAAAAAAAAAAAAGAGCTAGCTATAAAAACAAAATGTTAATCTTTGGCATTTAATTTAAGTCAAAAATTGTTCACATAATTAGTCTATAAGTGTATGTTTGTAATGTCGGGAGGCCTTTAGCTATTTTCATAAATAGGAATCAGTGATATTCATGGGTGCGTTTTTTTTGAATTTCTAGGACTTTTTGTAAATCAATCTTTATTGGGCTTGCTTTAATAATTCTTCTGAAAGTAATAAAGTTAAATTAAGAAAGAAAACCAATTCTATAAACCATATAACTTAAGTAACAATGGTATGTGGCATATATTACCAGCGAAACCAATTGTTTGCATGATATTAATGATTTATTTAGCAGAATAAGCTCAGAGAGGATGATACTAGCATTCGTGTTAGTATTAGAAGAACTACAAGACTTGGATTTAATATAAAGCGTTATAGTTCACTAGTAAATGATTTTTAATGGAAAGAGCCATTTTCAAGACTAAGAAAGAAGAAAACAAAGAATTGTGCCCAAGATATGATGGATAGACTCACTTGTGTATTAATGCGACAGTAAACTTACTCATCAAATTAAAGGTATTTCTTCTTAGTTTTTATTCTTTAGTATGTGCCTGGCTCAACTTGGAACCATCTTTCAGCTAACTGAACAAGGAATTTCAAAGGCTTATTGAAACAATATAGCTGTTTGTTTTAAACTTCAGTATTTTGTTGCTATTTTCCATCATTTTGTTGAACACATTCCATCCATAAAAACTACTTTGTTTTGCTTGAAGCAGTTATTCTTACCTAAATGAAACATTTAATATCAATTCAAACAGCTACAAACTTCACTATGTGGATTTTTTTTAAAAAAAAAACAAGACCATTTAATTTACTAACAACTAAACAATGTTTTTTTCCTAAAAGAAAAACTTCAATTTACCAGAATCAATACCATACCCATATAGTCTGACGCTATCACTATTAGAACCAGAAAGGTCATCACCAACCCATTATTAGCCAGAAAGCAATTCGTTATCGATGTTATTCACCCAAACAGAGCTAACGTCTCCAAGGATGAATTAAGAGAAAAGTTAGCCCAATCTTACAAGGCTGACAAGGATGCTGTCTCTGTTTTCGGTTTCAGAACCCAATACGGTGGTGGTAAGTCTACCGGTTTCGGTTTAGTTTACAACTCCGTTGCCGATGCCAAGAAGTTCGAACCAACCTACAGATTAGTCAGATACGGCTTAGCTGAAAAGGTTGAAAAGTCCTCCAGACAACAAAGAAAGCAAAAGAAGAACAGAGGCTTAAAGGTCTTCGGTACCGGTAGAGCTCTAGCTAAGAAGGTTGCCAGAAGAAACGCTGATTAAACTTAATAGCATTACATATCTTGAAAGGGAAGGAAATCTCGGTTGCTCTATAAAATATATTTTATATAATTACATGGGCATAGGTTGCTCTCCCTTTTGTTTATTTTAATTCCTATACGCTTATACACATCTCCAACAACATAATTTTTTTAAAAAAGAAAACTTTAAATGTGCATCATGAAAGAGGGCTTTTACTGATGGGGTTTTAGTTTGCTGTGTCTTATTTAACGAAGGAGGAATTTGTACAACATGCATGTTTCCGTAATTTGGGCCAATATTTAATTAAAAAACTTTCAAACAAACTAAACTATATATATAACAGGCTATTCATTCTACAGAGCGTTTGTTTATGAATGATTGTAAAATATCCACTGACTTGATGTTGTTGCTATGCTCAGCGGTCTGCTGAGGCACAGTTCCTTGGTTTTCATCATTTTGACCATTAGAAGGATCATTTTTTCTGTGCAAAACACTGCTGGCATTCGTCTTTGTGAATTCTGTGGTGAACGAGCTGATAATGTCAGTATTACTAGCAGGTTTCAAAGGATTGAATCTTGGTGAAAACAATTGATTGTTAGCTGCTACCGGCTTTTTCATCAAAACATTGCTCATGCTGGGTCTAAAGGTTAGTAGCCCGTTGGTCGATCTTATCTTCTTCAAGTCCGAAACTGAATGTATCTTTCTTGTAGTGCCATTCGTACCAGCAGGATGATTAATCATGTTGGAGTGTTCACTGTGGTTTTTCTTTATATCAACGGCGCTTGGGATCATTTGCATCAGCAAGCCTTCAGGTATGTCAACTTGCTGAATTCCTTGCATATCAACAACTGCTGATAAAGAAGAAGACTGGCTGCTGTTGTGTATAAGATTTTGCTCCGATAATCTTTTTTCAGGCATATCGTTCAAAGTCAACTTCGAAGAACTGTTGTGAAGATTATCAACAAGAGTATACTGCTTGTTTCTTTCACTTGGATAAAAGAAGCTTTCGTTGTCATTGGCATCATCATCATCACTCGAATCCATCAAAATCAAATTTCCTGTTTTTCTACCATGCCCAAAATGTGTTTCCTTCACCTTGTTTAAATGATCATTGACATTCGGAGTCCCATTCGTTTGCAAGGCATCAACCATATAAAAGTTTGCATTTGCATCATTCAAGTTCAACCCAGAAGGATCAGAAGCATCCAAAGATTCCAAATGTGCCATATTGGACTTTCCTTGATCGTAAACAGCTTCTTCATTATCGGAATCTTCTTTGAATTCAAACGGTAGCGATTCAGCATCACTGAAGTTCTCATTAACTATGCCATTGTTGAAGTTGTCATTTTTGTAGTAACCAGTGAATTCAAAATGGTCGTCAAAGCCACTCCCATCACTATCACTATCGCTGTCGCTTTGGTCATTGTAATCCTTCCAGTGCTTGGTTCCGGATTTACCATTAATGTTGCTGCTATTCACAGATGAATTTTGTGGCAAGTAATGCGATCTAGGAAGAGAGTGTTCAGGATTGGCTTTATACAGATCAAGAGGCTTGTTGTCTACTCTTTTGTTAAACTTAGCGTCAAATGCTCTTTGCATCATAGCTGTGCCATCAATAGATAATCTTCTGTCCGCAGTAAACTGTCTCAGTGTTTTTGGCAAAGCTGAACTATTGATGTCAATGCTCATACCCAAATTTGCATTATTGTCTCTCAAATCGCTTCCAGCTTGGTTTTTGCTACCTTGTCTAGCCAGATGTTTAGCGTTGCTATCTATGTAAAAGGAATCTAAAGAAGCAAACGAAGAGTTTAAAGGCAGCGAAACAAATCTGCTATCCGCATTAGTCTGTCTTGAATGATGTCTTTTATGACTGCTGTTGTTATTCAAGTCATAATAATTATTTTGCGTAAGGTCGTCATGATTCATAAAATCGTCATATTCTGCATCTGAATAATCGGAGCTTTGTATTTTATCGTTTAAAAAGGCAATTTTTTGACTTTCTGTTAACCCATCTAAAGTGAATGGATGGTTTTTTATTTCTTCTATGGATATTCTTGTCAATGGGTTTTTATCCAGTAACTTTAGTAATATGTTTTGTGCTTGTAGCATTTGTCTGACATCTAAATCTGGTAAATTCATAGGGAATTCAAGCTTACCATGACTGATGATTTCAAATAGTTTCAGCTCATGATTACTATTGAATGGAAGTCTACCAAACAAGAAGCAAAACAGCGTGATACCAAGTGCCCAGATATCCAATGAGAAAGAAATGACTTGCCTAATTGATTTAGTTTTGTAAAATGATACTGCATTGCTTATGCAAATTTCAGGAGCGTAGAATACAGGAGTTCCGACTGTTTTCACCAAATCCTCTTCGGTGCAAGTATTCAATATTAATGAACATCCAAAATCACTTATTTTGACAACATCATTGGCAGTAAGCAGTAAATTGGCTGGCTTTATATCTCTGTGCAATACAGCATTCATTTGCAAATACTCTAAACCCAGGACAAGCTGTCTGAAATAATCCTTTGATTTTTCAAACGACAGTAAGGATGGTCCTTTGGCATTTATTTCTAATTGATCACCAGAACACCACTTGATCTCTCCATGGGCACAATATTCTAAAATTAGGTATATTTTTTTACTTTCAGGATCATTCAAAACCTCAAGCAATTTAATGACATTTCTATTCTTCAACATCTTCATTATAGTAACCTCCCTTCTGATTTTATCATCGCTGACGCCATGATCAAGCAGGCTTGGATTGAGGGCATAGCCGAAGTCTTCTATTTGATCTCCATTAAATGTTTCAAACTCATTGTCGATTGCATTACCACTAGGTTCTGTCGAGAATTTCTTTGCCAGACTTGTAGAATGTTTGTTCACAATTTTCATGGCATTTAATTCATTTGTGTTCATATTTTTGACTAACTTGACTTTACCAAACTGTCCTTGACCCATTTCTTTTATAATCTCATAGTGGTTCAACATCGTTTTCTTAGTTATAGGGTCATACTCCAGTTTAATTTTCACAGGAAGAAAGATACGGGTTTGATGGAGTGGGTTATTAAGTTGTTGTTTTCTTTGTTTTTCCAAAATCAAGTTCAATGACTCCAATGAACTGTTTGAGCCCCAACTGTCATTTGTGTACAACTGGTTGCCAAACCTCATTTCCGTTTGTTCCTTTGTGAAGTCATTCTCTATAAGCTTCTTGAAGTTGTTGTTATCACTGTTTAGCTGTGTGCCTTGGTTATTTATTGTGTATGGGTTCAAATGATAATTCGAGTTTCTATTGGGGGCTACGTGCTGAATTAGAGGATTCGCCATACTGTGGTTATTTGAATTCATGTATCTGCTTTCATCAAGGTTGGACTGTACTTTCCTCACATAGCTAGGATTGTTAGATTTTATTGGAATTCCAGTATTATGTTGCATTGTAAATCATGTGCAAATCAGAGGGTTTGTTCTTATTAAAATAAGGTGTGATTAGGTACTTGGTTATATGTGTTTTTCAAACCTTGATTTATTTACCGTTGTTTTAAGAAAAAAAATAAATAAGGAGAGTAAATATTTTTTTTCAATATCTTGAATTCTGGATGAGGATGATGAAGGTTTTCTTTGGGGGGTTTAGTTATTTAAGGAATGATTAGTGGAGATGATAAGGCACGTTATGTCGAATTGTCAGCAAGGGATTGCCTTCCAGCAAAAAAAAAAAAGGAAAAAGATTTGCAACCGCTACCATCAAAAACAAAGTGGGTAAAAAAATTTAAGCGCAAACTCCTCATAGGGGGCTCGAACCCCTGACATTTCGATTCCTTTTGAACTTTTACAGCTGTAAACAGCTGCTGGATAAAAGTCGAACGCTCTACCGACTGAGCTAACAAGGATGAGTTTACGTCAGATAAGAGTGTCGTTCATTTAAATAGCTGTTAAACAAAGAGTCACGTGTAGATTATCAGTGTGTTTTTTGGTTTGCAAACTAGCAATAATCTTGTTCTTTTTCAGTTTTATCAGGAACTTGTTATCAATGTTAATTTCGCATTAATTCAGAAGGCAAGACAGAAAACCAAAAATAAAATACAAATCAGCTAAATACTGGTTAAAAATATTACACATTTTTAGCTCGTTATTTACAACATAAAATATGGACAATATAGATAATCAAATCTATGAAAAGAAAACTGTAAAGGCTGGAACCAAAAACAATCTCTGTTTGATATGTATGGAATCTACAAACATATGTCTCTACAAAAAAGACTTTTACTACTTTGAATATAACAAAACTTCATATTCTGATTGGTTTTATGTATGCGAATCGCACCTAAAGCATGCTGATTTTTTGGAAGCTTGTGAAAGTCAAGAGATAAAAGATTTAAGATTGGAATTGAAAAATCTGAATGAGCAAATCAGAGCTATTAGAAAAAAAATTGATCAAGAAAAAGGCCAAATGAAAACACCAGAATGGCTGAATAATGCCATGAGCTCAACTGGATCATACATATCTGGGAAACTGCCCTTTTCAGGGAGCAAGCCTGAAGAAGTTGAAAACAAAAAAGATGGAACTGAGATGAAATTGGAGAAAAAAACGGATAAGCAGGAAATAGAAGATCTACTGGATAATATTACTGGCAGAGAACAGCAGATAAAAAAACTTGAGCAGGATGTCAAAAATTACAAGCTTTCTTACTTTACATACATAAACAGAAAAGATACACTTGCAAGTTCTTTGAGGCAAAGGTATGTTAAAACACAACCAGTTGTTCAAACTAAAAAGGTTGCTTCAGTCAGTCCATTGAACTTCCCATCGGCTCCATCACATGAACTATGAACCTGAAAAAATAATCTGTAATATCTATATAATTTGTTTCAGTATTTGTAAACAGTTGAAAGTCTGTCACCGGTTAGCACGCACATTCTTTCATATTTGTTATCGCTAATATCCAGCGTATCAAAGTCAGTGATGATGAAATCTAAAAACCACAATGATGTAGCATATGCCAAAGCTGCTTTATCAAAGATTTTTTTTGTTTCTAGCTTGTACCCTAACCGAGCAAACTTTTGTGACAATTTCCATAAAGAATCCTGTATTTGTTGGGCTGACCATGCATCTTTGTCTGGATGAACACTTTTGCTATTATCAGTTTGCATATTAGCAAACAACTCATACTGCACCTCCACCGAATCTAATACTTTGTCAAACTTGTCCTTGAAGTACCTCAAAGTTTCAAAGTCTTTGTTTTTGTAGATATCCATTTGTTTTTTCAGATAGCCCAAAAACCAAATTTTTAGTTGGATTAACAACTCTAAGTCATTGTTCTTAGATACATACAGGTCAGATTCCTCTTGCTTTAAGTATTTCATAAATACGTGTGTTTTTGATAACTGACGAACTTTAGAAATATCACTGTTCAGGTCTGACAGTTTTTGAGATGCAAAGACATTTTCGTTCTTGTTAGGTTTGAACTTTAATCTGTTTGGTAATTCTGTTGTCAAGTCTAGGTATTGATCGTACCTTAATACCAAATCCGTTCTGGTGTTTTTTAAATTTAATGTTCCGCTGTGAGTTTCATCTGAAGAGACTTTGGGTGTGCTCTGGCTGCTTGCATTTGAAGAAATAGAAGCTGATCTGAATGCCTTTGTGATAGCCTTTGTCATACCTGCAAATGATGAAGATCTTCTTTTCTTTTCCTCATACGCGTCAGTACTATTGCTGCTCAGATTACTTTCTCTTCTCAACTTTTGAGAGGCCGTATCAGGATGCTGTTTTATGGCATTCTTAGCAGAAGCACCACTGCGATCGCTTTTATTTGATGATGTTCTGTTTGATGAGAATTTTGACTTTCTTCTAGGTCCATTTATGGGAAATTCGTTTGTGGTGATAATTGCTTCATTGGGAATCATCAAGTACCCGTCTTTTTCTGAATATTGCTGACTTGTTGTAATATTTTTCTTATCATCTTCACATTCTTCATCAGATGAAGAATCAAATACTTCATTATAAGTTATTGACCCTAAAGTATAGCCGTTTTTTTGTAATTCTGGAGTATTTGATTGTTTCAGAGCTAGAAGTTTTTCAACATCAAATATATCTTCTTTGCTATCAAAAGACTTTACCAAGTGGTGACTGAAAAACTCTTCAAAAGACATACGCTTAATTGGATCGTAAGTCAACAGTCTTGTAATTAAATTTTCCATATTGTCGTCGAGTATATCATATTCATCAACGTTATCAGAGTCGTCGTCATCACTACTTGAGTTAGAACTTAAACTTAAACTACTATCTGATCTAGATGATCCGGCAGTTGGAAACTTCAATCCAACAGTTTTGATTTTGTTTAGTAAATCAATGTAGTTCTTGGCTTGGAAGGCAGGCTTACCAAAACACATTTCGTAAATAACACAGCCAACGGACCATAAGTCAATTTTGGCGTCATATTTTTTGTACGACAATATTTCAGGAGCCATCCACTGTGGTGATCCACACAGAGTCTCTGCCATTGATTGCTGTGGTAGAAATCTTGCAAAACCAAAGTCAGCAATTTTCAACACAGGCACTAGATAATCCGGGTGAGAGGTTAATAATAAATTTTGCGGTTTTATATCCCTATGAATCAAGTTCTTGGATTGAATAAAGTGTAAAGCATTGGCTATTTGCTTTATAAATGAGTATGTAAGAACACAGTTTAACCCATTGTATGAGTTCATTGGGAATCTGTTAGATATTTTCTCAAGCATGTCATAATTAAAAGTTGTAGAAATCTGTTTCTTTTGAGCAAGGCTAGATGTGTTTGAAAATCTAATAATATTAGATAAGTCCCCAATATCACAATACTCCATCACGATAATTATGTTTTTGCTATTGAAACCTTCTGCATCGTCGGACTCATCAGAATTCAAGGTCTTGGGGATATAGTATGATATGAGTTTCACAATGTTAGGATTTTTTAATCGCTTGAGAATATTGATCTCAATTTCTATGTTGTTCAAAATGGTGTTATTAGCTTTTTGGTTATTGGAAACGATATTACTGTTATTTATGATTTTAATCGCAACTGGTAATGGCTTCCCTATGTCATCTTTTGAGGACATCGAAGCCTTGTAAACTGTGGCATATGAACCCTTACCAATCTTATTTGATATTGTCAGAGTCTGTTGATTGATAGTAATTGTTTTATTCATAGAATCGCTCATTTTAGTGTAATGATGTATGTATGGTGTTTAGTTCAATTTATGATCCATTTAGTCATTCTGTGAGTGAAAACATCTGTTTTTTCAAGAGATAAGATAAAGATTAAAAAAAAACCCCAATGTGATCACCCTTCCCTTTTTTTGTTTTTTGTATACTGGGACACGTGAGCTCCAATAGCAATAACAAACCAGTATGAACAACAGCTTGGTTTTAGGCAATTTTCTAAGTAAACAAAGTTTAAAATATAGAGGTAACTATATATTAAACCAGTTATTAATTTGACCTAATGCTATGTATTAATTTACATTCCATAATCATTCAACTACAACACTGTCAGTTGTTGAACCACTATGTCAATTATGTTGCAATTTCGGACATAAAAAAGTAATTAAATCATGTAGCGCACTTTTTAAAGAAAAAAAAAAATAGACGTCTAACTCCAACTTCATAAATTTTTGGTTTTTTTTTTTTTTTCAATATCTTAACACTTTGCAAACAAGAACAAAGGTGCCAGCCCAAACACAACGTAATAACTAAACATGTCTGAAAATAACAACAAAAGAACTTTGGATCTTGATGACCTGAATGATGACGATCTATATAATGATAACAACAGCAATAAAAAAGTCAAAATAGAGGAGGTTGAAGCCAAACAAGAATCCGAGTCTGAATATACGGATGCTTCTGAATCTGAAGACGATATCATCTTCAATTTCGGTAATAACAGCAAAACTTTGAGCAGTGCGTCGCATAAATCAACTGATACAAGCAGTGTGAAGTCTGTTGATCTTGAAAATAAACCATCAGCCGCAAACAATTCTTTAGAGCCAAGTGTAGATTCCACAGGAGAAAAAGATAAATCCGCTGTAATGACAGATGGTGATGACTATGAGGAAGGTGAAGATGAAGAAATACAACCAAACTTTTTGATAGAAGATGAAAGTATTCCGTTTTTTATCACCAGCAGAGATAACAAACCTATAGACATCAAAAAAGATGATGACTTTGAAGGGGTTGACTTAAAGGAAGTCGAACCAAGCTTCATGAAGGAAAAACCATGGAGATCTTCAAGAGCCAAAATAGAACACTATTTCAATTACGGATTTAACGAAGCAACCTGGATGGAGTATTTGAATAAACAAACAAAGTATAATGTTAAGTACAGCGGATCTAAACTTCTTTATCAATTGCTGCTTCTGCAAAACCAAAACAGACTGGACAATTACAACAATATAAACAAGAACAACTATCAAAGTGTTAATAGCGATAATGTTAAGAGCAATCCACATCAGCAAATGAACATACCTGAAGTCGCCAAGCTTAAAAACTTATTGAAATATCAACAAAAACAGCAAACAAGAGAACCTCCGTTGCCGATTATTCAGCCTATTATTAATGCACAGGGTAATATTATTAATCCTAATGCAATGAATAACTCCTCAGGATCTTCAAATATGCCTCCTGGCATGGACATGAGCATGCCTTCAGGAAACATGTTCCCATTCCCACCCTTTAACATGATGAACATGGGTAATAATAAGCACAAATCTAGAAAATAAAGGGATACAAGAAAATGTAATTAACAGTATTATTTAATTTATATATAAGGAATTATGTTTGACTATTGAATTTCAACATCCAATTCTCTCACAACTCTCAAAACATCTAAAACTTCTTTTATTTTGCCAAGCCATAACTTTCTTTGGTTGATAGTATCGCAACTCAAAACAACTTTATTTCTATCATCAAATACCATTTCAAAGTTGAAGCCTGGAGCTGGACAACTTTCACAGTCTAATACTATGTCATTGACATTTTCCAAGTTAATGGATACTTTTTTTTCACCAGAGTCATCAATACTGTACCCATTCAACAACCCGTTTTCTAAAACAAATCTTCTTCTACGGGCACCGCTAGTTTCAGGAATATCCAACCCTTGTTGATACATGATTCCATGTCTATCCAATTTGATAGCAAAAACCTTTTCTTTTCTAGTTATGATTTCATTGATTGCAGAAATAGATTTCGGAATGGCCTTGCTGATATGGGACAAATGAAGAACCTTTAGACTTAAAGACCCAATGTTGTTCAATAATTTGGCGCTATTGAATGACGATGTTGAAAGCAAATCGTATTTTCTGTTGCTCAGGATATTAGTCATTGAGCATATGTCTGAGTACGATAGTTGCAAAGTCATCATACCAAATGTTTCCCCATCAGGAGAGAAGTTAGTGGACCAAGGATCTTGCACCTTTTGCTCAACTTTTCTGACAATGGTTTGGTATTCCACCTTACGACTACTTTTGGAGAAACGACCTGTGTTATTGGAACCTGAGAAGCTTGGTTTACCTTTTCTATTGAAAATTTTATTTGTCAAACTGTTAGATCTGCCGTCATCAGCTTTACCTACATTGTTATGAACCACAGGGATTCTGTCCTGTACTTCAACAATTTTGCTCTTTGGTTGATCGTAGCGCATTTTGAAAGTGAATTGCAAAGTTGAAATTATGTCATCGTATCCTTCCAAAGTTTCTTTAATTGGGATTTCTGTCATGTACTCTTGAGAGCTTATGTCAATGTTGTCAGATAGACCACCACTGTTGACATCAGTCAAAGGTATCCACTCTGATTCAATGACCTTTTCACCATTGTCAAAAACTACTTGTATCTTAGCGTTCTTGCCAGCAAAAGTAATGCCTGGATAAGTTTGGTTAATAAAGTTGCTCAGTGACAAGGTGCTCAAGCTAACATACAGGTAACCCAAGTTGGCCAACTCATTGTTTTTCAGTTTCAAAAATCTTTTTTTCCCATCCAATTCATTGATTTCATGTAGTGTATGTTTTTTACTCTCAATAGCAGGAGACTGGGGTTTCTCAACTTCTCTATTAATGACTTTCACAGGAGAGCTTATTTTCATTTTTTCAAAAACAGCAGTGCTGTTCTTTTTGGGAGTTTGTGGCAACGTTTTATCAGAATTTGGTAAATTTCCATTTTGGAAGCTCACGTCTTCTTGGTCAAACTTGATATCAGGAAGGGAAATACCGTTTTCTAGAAGCAGATCTTGAACATTACCTATGATGATTTTCTTTCCTGGACTTTCTTTATGTAAATCTGATTTAACCAAGCCAGCGGCAACATCGTTGTTCTCATTTGATGAATTGGTGACCAATTCTAAGTTATGGTATATACCCAGACCTGTTGAGGTTCTTTGAATGACATGATCATCTGAGTTTTTCAGAGTTCTCTGGACCAACTCGCTTTTCTTATACACATCCATGTCTAAGTTGTCTAAAACAGATTTCTCGTCTTTCCAAATGTGGTTGACTTTGACCTCATTGCTGGATTTTATTTCGGGTTTGCCAATAACAGCAGCTGTTTCTTCTTTGGCTGTCACGCTGAGAGCAGAATCCCACAGTTTGTTCATTTCAGACAATAAACTGTGACTGGAGCTAACTCTGTTGTTTACAGAGTTGCTATAATGATGTGGAGAATTGATTTCAGTTTCTGGAATTTCTGCTTTCAGAATTTCTGAAGTAACTCTTCGTCTGAGGTTTCTTAAAACGTTTCTGGATTGGTCCAATTGGGAATTATCTACTGAGTTTTTTGGATATTGTATATCAGATGATACTATGCGGTTCATAACATCTCTGTATTCAGGGATTCTTAGGCTTTTTTCAGAGATTTGATCAAATACAGCAAACGAGTTTTCAAATGAGCTGAAAGAAGGTAAATCTGGGGAAAATTGCACGATTTGACTTGGAGAAATGATTCTACTGGTTCTGAACTTGTTGCTTGAAGATGAAATGGACCTTTTATCGTCATTTGAAGACATTCTCAAGTCAGAGTTATTCTTTATTTCAGTTTCAAATTTGGAGTATTTTACTGATGCCATTGAGCCAGCGTCGGATGTATTGACTTCATCGTTGTTGTGGTTGGCAATCTTCAAGCTGAAACTGGAGTTGAAATCACCATCACTATCTAGAGTGTTATCACTAGTTGTTGTATTTTTGGAATCATCAGACTCCATAATCACATGGTTGTTTTCTAAGCCGGTGTCTATTCTTTGCAGCATTTTGGTAATATCTTGAGATTGCTCATCCAAGATCAAAGTATTTTCTTGCTTTTCGATGGCAACAATTTCTTGAGAAAGTTGTCTGCTATTGTTTCCTTGTTGATCACTTATGGTGACGTGGTTTAAAATATCAGAGTTCATAGAGAACAGTCTTTTGTTGAAGATATCAGAGTTGAATGAGCTTATTCTCATTTTTAAATGTTCTTTTTTCAAATCATTTGAAGATGCCTTCTTTCTTTGTTTGGTGAACATATCCTCGTCCGATCTGTCTACTTCAGACTCACTCAGCTCAGAGCCGGTGACAATGTCTTCTTTGGCACTGACAAAGTAGTCAGACTCGTTGTCTGTAGACTGGTATCTAGAGTTTTTGTTATTTTGGATAGCATTCGTGATTGAGTTTAGTCTTTGATTTTGAATTGAATTGTTTTGGAAATTTGAGACTGGCATGTTGGAAATGTCGTCATCAGAAGATAAATTGTTTTCGTTATTTAGTAATTGATTGATATCGGTTATGGTTTCGGAATTTGAAACTTGTTGCAGTTGTTCTTTCTTCAAAGCATTGCTGATATCTTCCATTTCTTGTAAGAGATTCATTGAATCCATATCTAAACTGGTATCCATCTTGTCTGTTTTTGTTTTTTTTTTCTTGGTTTCTTTTCAATGTTTTTCATTTCTTAAAAAACCCCCTCCATAATAGCTTACATTAATTAAATATGATTAATATTTATTGCTTTCTCCCAAAATGCTGTTTTTACCTCTAGAGCCATACTGAATTGCAGTTTTTTTTTTTTTTTTTTAAAAAATAAAAGTCGTTTCAAGTAAACAAGTATGTTCCAAGCGGAAAAGATACTGGTTTATTTATTTCCTAAAAAGGAAAGGAAGACGTAAACAAATAAATACTCTGAAATTATGAAATAGCTTCCCTTAAAAATATGGTATATACATGCACTAATCTTCTTTCTTTGGAGTGGCACCTGTAACCTTCATCCATTCAAACGCATCTTCGTCAGGAACGGTTTGTAGTGTTCTCAACTTCTTTTGTCTGAAGTACTGTTCTCCGCATGAAAATCCGTTGATTGTAAAATCTTCTCTAGGATCAACTTTACAATTCAAAGCTAAGTAGTTTTCTTTGGTTTTTGCCAACAAGCTTTCATCACTGTCTGAGTTCTTACCAACAGCATACGGAACATTCCAGAATGGAATGTGGTAGTAACCAATGTTTAAATACTCAATCTTGTCCATTGGCAAGAAGACAGAGGCAAATACGGAATGGACAGGGGCATCACCGTGTCTTTCGTAGAAGAAACCACCTTGATGGTCCAAGAAGTCAAAGAACTGTCTGTACTGCTTAGATCTCCACAACTTCATATTGGCGATTTCAAAGTTAGACCAGAAATGACAGCCGTTGTAAGTTTCACCGTAATCTTCACTAATGAAACTGGCAAAATTCTTATGAGGAACGTATTCTGGATGTTCATTTGTGAAAGTCAAAAGAGAATCGTGCAACGTAGGAATGGTTTCATGGTACTCGTGCAGAGACTGAGTAAATCCATAAATCTTTTCGTTGTCGTTCATGTATTTGAATAAATCTTCAGGAATGTCACATGGATATCTGGTGCTTGGCTCAACTCTCCAGTACCAATCATATTCCAACATGATAGGGTGTCTCCAGAAGAAACCAGACTGGTATCTGCACATGAATCTATAGGATTCGGATGCACCGTAGATGATATGGGACATATCGATTCTAGTTTGAGCGGCCTTTTCTTGGTCAATGAAATCTGGATATGACCAATGCTCTTTAGGAACCAAACCAAACTTGACATTACCGGAGCATTTTTCTGTTACTAGCTTTTTAAAACGTGGGGTGAATTCCTTGTCGTTTAAGAAAACCCAGTCGTAGTGGTACTTGTGGTTGAAGCTTGCTTCAAAATCCTCAATAGAAGCCAGCATATCTACCAATTCTTCGTTTCTGACCAATGAAACCATAGTGGCATTCATCTTGGTGTATTCAGGTTTAGAGGTGTCAATAAACCAGTCATCAAATTTGATAGGATCATAAAGGTTAGGGTTGATATGAACCTGGTTGTGGGTCTTGTCAGCTAGAGGATCATAAAAGTTTGCTAATCTCTTGACACCTTCGTCCGGTGGAGGCTGATATGGAGTGCTTTCAAACAGCTTGTTGTAGACTGTTTGAGAGTTGTAGTCTTGATGGACATTGGAGAATAGGAATATGGCTATAATAAGAACAAAGGATAACACAGTGTATGATAATCCCCTTAGGATTCTTCTATTAATGATAGGCATGTCAATCAAATGCGTTGTTGGTGTTGTATTTACAAACGCTTTATATAAAATATGTTTTATTGATTACCTTAATTGATTTCCATTTGTCTGTCTTCTTATTTTTTTTTTTTTTAGTGAGGCTAATGGAACCAAAAATAGCACATACTGTGCATTTTTTTTTTTTTTTTGGGTTTGTAATCTTGATCCTTATGATCGGAGATAGCAGATGTGCACATACAATCTAGATTAGCAAAAAGACTGCAACAACATCCAATCGTCTATGGCACAACACATCATAGATGTTGGTTCATTCAACACAAGGTTTAACAACAAGCTTATTACTGACAACGACAAGATTATTCTAACAGAGTTCAATTGTATATTTATCTATAGCAAAAATAAAGAAAACTGGGTATCATACACAAGCATCAAGGAGATTGTAGTGTATGATAAGAGAATCAGAATCATATTCAAGGACTTATCTACAGCAGATATCATCAACGAAGAAGATAGCACTCTTTTGCTGGATGTATTTAACCAATTGTGCTTAAAGTATTACCAGAATAAGCCTTTGAAGTATTCAGCTGAGATTTTACTCACTTACTTATCTGTCTCTAAAAAAACAGAACCCCTTATCAATTGTTCACAAGAAGATATTGTCAGTCAAGAATTCCAAAGACAGTTCTTTAAGAACCAGACAAATAAATGGATTATTTCAGAGATCAACAACCACTACCAGGTTTGCGACTCTTATTCCCAGAAAATAATTATCCCAAACAACTCCTCTCTAAAGAATTCAATCATCCATGCTAAGAATTTCAGAGACCAGCACAGATTCCCCATAATTTCGTATCTAAATTCAAATTCAAACTTAATATTGAGGTCTTCACAGCCAATGACCGGGATCATGAATAAAACAAACACACAGGATGAGCATTTGATAAAGGAATACCTAAGAAATGCTGACATTAACGACAACAACAAGTTTATGATTGTTGACTGCAGACCCATAAAGAACGTGTACGCACAAAAATATATCCTTGGAGGTGGCACTGAAAACATGAAGAATTACCAGTTTACTGATTTGAAAAGTAAAGAGTACGCCAAGAGTAAGTCATATTTCCTGGGGTTCCCCAATGTGCACATCTTATGTGATCAGTATAATACAATGCTTGACCATTATATCATTGGAGATTCAAACCAAAAAAAAGAAACAGCAAATCCCTTGGATTTCGATTGGTACTTGAACATTCAGCATGTTTTAAAGGAACTCGATTACCTGCTGAAGGAATACGTGCTCAATGGTTCCCATCTTTTAATTCACTGCACTCACGGATGGGACCGGACTTCGTTAATGACCTCGTTGATGATGATATGCTCAGATCCTTATTATAGAACAATTGAAGGGTTATTTGTTTTGATACAATTGGAGTGGTTGAATTACGGCTTTAGATTTGCTGAACGATTTGATGTTAATGAATATTTCATAGATGATGTTGATGATTTGATGGTAGAGGAAGAATCGGAAACCTCAGAAAACAAAGTCAGCAATGGCTTTTTAATGAACAAAATCGATTATTTCATGGATAAAACCAAAAACAATAACATTACAGATATCTCCAGTAACTTGAAACGGAAATTGGGCAGCATTGATATTGGAGCAATATCCAATAGATTTGCTATAAACAATGAAAAAGATGTAGATAATTGTGTTAAAAAGAGGCTGTCGGAACATTCTGGTTTAAGAAACAAAAAGAAAATGGTTGATCATGCTGACATTGAAGAATCTTTCATCACCGATGAGGAGAATGAAACGAAAAAAATCTTCAAAAATCCTGATTCTAAAGGTGGCTCTTCTCCTGTTTTCATTCAATTCCTTGACTTAATTTATCAATTGATCAAGCAGCATGACGCTAAATTTGAATACAACGGAAAGCTTTTGCTACGGCTTTTGAAAGAAATCACATCTGGGAAGTACTATGAATTTTTGTTGAACAACGATAAAGAGAGAACCGAGTATTTGAAGAGTTTTAAACTGAGCAAAGAAAAGAGAATAAGAATATCATGGTACAATATGATTGAAATTAAAGAGTCTGATAGAAACACCAATTACGATAAGACAGTCGATGAAAGTGAACCATGGATATTCCCCAATGAGGCAAAAGTCACGTTATGGAAGTCTTTATGGAAATCCTGATTTGAATGTGTCATTAAATACTGTATTTTTCAAGTATAATTGCTAAACGAGGGTGAAAGCTCATCTATACCCCTTTTGTTTTTTCTATTTTTTTTTTTTTTTTTTTTGTGAATTCAAAGGTCATCAGGTAACACTGTAAACTAGCTAAGACAGTCCAAACAACACACATCATGAGTAATGTCTGCTATACTTCTTCATCATATTTGAAGATAGCCGATATTCATAGATACAAAATAAAATATAAATTATATGATGAAAGTTTAGAATCTTTTCTGAAGAGTGGATCCACCTTTGCCAGTGGTGTTCCTGATAAAATCACAGTTAGCATAATAAATACAATTCCTTTGTCAATGAGGGCTGCTGGTGTGCTTTTTGGGCCGTACTCCTTGTATGTTGATTTGAAGAAATCCAAGTACGACCATAAAGAAAAGTACTTTGAGAAATCAGATATACCCCTCTTTGAGCCAAACTTGTTGCCATCCCAGGACATCATTTTTGACTTGTTCTTAAATGACTTTCATGACAATGAAATAGAGTGGGAATTGGACATAATCTCACAAGCATTATTTACAAGAAACTGTAAAACTTCGTACGAAGTCGAAATAAAATACCATTTCGATGACAAAATATACGTCCCTAAAACCAAGACTGAACTTGAGCTTTTGAAACAAAACCTTTCCGTGACTAAGTTAGACTCGCAGGACATTTGGAAATACTTCAACACAAGGAGACCTCAAGAGTCGAAGATTGAAAGTGCCCCAAATACACATTTGGTTGTGCTAACACATGGAATGATGTCGAATGTCACTGCTGATATGCTATTCCTAGCGGAGCAGATCAAAAAGAGCAATGATAATTGCTACATAACTGGATTCACAGACAACGTATGCAAAACTGAGAGAGGAGTTAGATATCAAGGTATCAAAAACGGTGAATTCATCATAAATGAAATATACAAAATCGGAGTTGAAAATATCAGCAAGGTATCCTTCATTGGACACTCACTTGGTGGCCTAGTCCAATTGTTTGCAGTTTCCTATCTTTTTAAAAAATATCCAGGCACTATGTATAAGCTAAAGATGGAAAATTTCATTACTTTGGCGAGCCCCCTTTTAGGAGTATTGAACGAGAACCCCAAGATATTTGCCAAACTGTTGCATATTGGTATCGTAGGGAAGTCTGGGCAAGATTTGGGGTTAATCCCCATGATGGAATATAAGGATGAGCCTTTTCTCTCTGTTTTGTTATGTGCACACACAAGAAACGTTTTGAGAAGATTTGCAAACAGAACTGTGTATGCCAATAGTGTTAACGATGGTGTTGTTCCCTTGTATACCTCATCGTTGTTATTTATAGAGTTTGATGAAATTAGACTGAAAATGAAAGAGAAGCAAGATTCTTCAACTGATAAATTGCAAATAGTCACGGAAGATTATTACACCGAGGAAAACAACAGCAGAAAGAACAAGTTGTTATGGAAGCCATTAATGAAATTAAGTACCTTATTTGCACCAAACATGACTAATGAGAGCCATTCAGCAGCTGAAGAAGACACATCTGCTGAGGATAAACAAGAAGAAGAAAATTTGTTTGAGTTGCCCAAGATGTCTTTATTCAATACTGCCCAGAATGTTTTGCTACAACCCGTGCCCGACATGAAATACATACTTGATCCATCAACAAGAGGCTCCACCATCATCCATGATAAGATATACACAGCCGAGATGGTTGACAGAATATTGCTATCAAATGAGTACAAGAAGATGGTTCACATAGACCTGACAAAGAAAGAAGCCTCTGAATCTTTTCAACAGGAAATAGAAATAGCCAAAAAATGGCACCACAAGATTACTTGGAGAAAGGTGGTTTGTGCTTTAGAGCCAGATGCCCACAACAACATAAATGTTCGGAGAAGTTTCCATAATGCATATGGCTGGGAGGTCCTTGATCACATGATCCATGAGCATTTTGTGAAGGAGTCTTCAGGAATTGAACATGAGTGTTATGTAGAGGAAACAGGCGATGTTGCTGATTACTACTGGCTATTGAACTTTGAAGAGGAGTCGTTTGTTGATGGCGGGGTCACTGGTATGATTCCTACCATTTCGGACCTAGTTGACCGTTGGTACAACAAGTTTAAAATTACAGTGAGTGGAGAAGACAGCGTAGACGAGGAACAAAGAAACGCTGTGTCTGGACCAATGAGTGAGTTTTCCATAGAAGAGCAAGAAATATTGTTCAATTATATAAGATAATGCAGTCTTTGCTTGTTGTCAGAGTTTGAAAACATGACAATTTTTCTCTATCTCTTGGGGTATTATGTTTTTTTTATTAGAAAACTTACCATTTCAAAAGGCGATGATTTCGATTTACGCGTTTTGTTTTCTTAACAGCAACTTTTTTTTTTTTTTTTTTTTTAAACAGAAAACAACCATTTAGATTGAGGTAAGACCAGCAACCAAACAACCCCCAATGGAACTAATAGATGAAAAAGGTGACTTTGTCAAGTCCCATAAAAGATATGAAAAACTTGTGGCCAAGTGTGAAACCATTATAGATACTATTTTCAAAAGCATAACCTCAAAGAAACTTATATACCTATGTTTCCCCCCAGAGACCGTCCTAGACTTCGAGCAAGAACTCGTGCTGATGTTTGAGAACATCAGACAGAACCTGAAAGGATTGAACAAGGACATTGTCCTCACGGGGCTGACTGAGTCTGCTGGACTTGAGGAGAGACTCAACAGTCTGGATGAGGTGATAGCGATCGCTATACACAAGAGCGAGGTGTTGAGGGGAATAGTCGAGAACGAGGGCTGGGAGAGCGCACGAGTGCAGAGAATCATGGAAGAAGAGATTTTTGATCCGGTGCTATTGAACATGTCGGACTTCATCAGAAGCGACCAGCATAACGTGCTTGTGCACAGCCTCATACCTGAGCTTCAAAAGAGAAATGATTTCCTGAGAGAAAAAGTGCACGCACTGGAACAGGAGGCAATAAAGAACATTGGGATATTGACTGACAAAAGTGTGAAGATCAACCAAAGCATCATGGATAACATAAGCCGATACGAAAGCTCTTCGCCCGAGTACATAAACAGCGTCAGCCAACTGAAAAAGGCAGCTGTGAGCTTCATCGAAAATGAATTAGATTTTGATTTCCCACAACCTGAATGAATATATTAGGAACAAAACATTTTTTTTTTTGTATCGTTAAGGGGGGATTAATAAATTACATTATATAATCAATTTTTAGTTATCAAGTACTGCGCAGCACTTTCTAGATGCCAATTGAACTTTTCAAGAGCGCTTATGGAGTCTTCCTCGCTGAATCCCATGTCGATAAGCTCCTCAACAGCCAAGTCTTTTGGGGAAATAGCCATGTTGTTGGTCACATCTTTTTCAGGAACTTCAGGCTTGGTATTCTCCAACCCCTGGAACAAAGCATCCCATTCAGGGTTGCTGGTGTTGCTAGGGGCGGCGTTTGAGGCTGTGGCTTCAGCATCGCTGTTTTCATCGTCGTCATCTTCCTGAGCAGATTCTAGCCCGTCAAAGTCATCAAAGTCGTCCTTATGGGCATCTGGCACCACAACAGGCTTTTCTTCATGGACAGCTGGAGCGGAAGCAGTGTCATCCAGAGAACCAGCAGGAACTTCGTCTTCTTCCTCATCGCTGGAGTCGCTCTCGTCGTATTCAATCTCTCTGATAGGAGGGAACTCTTCAGTGTTTATAGGACCAGATATAGGCAGGCCGCGGACACCAGTGTCCTCAAGGCTCTCATCAATAGTCTTGGAGTTGACAATTGGGGAGTTGTTGAAGGAGGCATTTTCCTGTGCAATCATCTTTTCAATGCTTGGTTCACTGGCGTCTTTTGGTGGTTCTTCGGGAATGTTGTCAATGTCCTGTTCCTCAGCAATGTGCTTTTCATCAAGGGTGCTTTCATTTGTGTTGATGGTTCTGTCAGCAGGTATAAACTCACCAGGAATGTCCTTGTCAACAGGCTCATCCTCTTTGATTTCATCAAGTCCAGAGAAACGGGCATTGACTTCTGAGCCGTTGTTGACCAAAGAAGAGGTATTGGATTGTTGGACAGGAACGTCATCCAGGTTGTCAGCAACGTCACGGATGTTTGCTTGTTCAGTCAGATTCCCTAAGTCGGTTGACAGCTGGGTAGCAGCATCTTCGGAGATCACAGCATCTTTGTTTACATCTTCAAGCTTGACAGAAGGAGCAGAAAAGTCTGGACCGTCAAAGTCTTGAGTGGCAAAGGCATGGACCCTGTCCAGATAATCGTTTCTGTCGTTTTCCAACTTCATTTCGCTTTCTTCTAAGCTTTGTCTTTCCTCTTCCAGTCTTTCCTGCTGGGCTTGGAAGTCAGCAAACATTTCTTGCAATCTTTTTACGTTTTCGTTGTAGATTTCTTCTTGCTTGCTGATTTCCAGAGTTTTCTGCTCTAGATCTTGTTGTCTAGAGTTCAAGGTTTGGAAACCCTCTTCCAAATCAGCATGTCTGCTTTGCATCATATCGTGCTGTTCTTGCAGAGTCCCCTCATAAGTGTCCAACTCGGATTTCTTGGTCAACAAATTGCTGAAGTGTTGCTCAATCAAGGCAATTTCAGATTGAAGCTGGTCACTGTTGAATTCAGATAGCTCTAGCTGCTTTCCTGTCACAGAGACCAAACCTTCGTGTTTGACCATTTCTTGTTTTTTGAAATCCAAGTCTCTAGTCAACAAGTCGTTGTTGCTGTTCAAATCAGAGATTCTTTGCTTCAAGTCGTTGTTTTTCTGGATAAGAACATTCAAGTCGTTGTTGTGAAGTTCGTGTTGCTCTCTGACGGTGTTGTAGTTTGTTTCCAGAACTTGAGCTTCCTGCTCCAAAGCAGCAACTTCAGCAGTCAATTCTTGAACTTGAGTTTCGGCTTGCTCAGCCAAGGCAGTTTCGGTGGTATATGCTTGTCTCAATGCACTCAATCTTTGCTCTATGGCAGCTTTGGTAGTTAAGATCTTGGCTAGTTCCTGTTCAGAACGTTGCTTTCTGTCCTGAGCCATCTTTGTTTGGTTTGACAAGGATCTTGTTTGGGTTGACAAGTTTGCAATGTCGGTTGTGGCATTACTGATGGCCAATACGTTAGTGTTGTCGACAACAGAAGCCGATCTTTGATTATTAACAGGGGATGAAATAGAAGCAAAGTTTGGCACAGCTGGTAGGTTGGAGGTATAGTTGTATCTCAAAGGTGACGAAGAAGATCCAATAGATGATTTGGCCATAGAAGGAGGTTCCTGCACAGGTTCTGGTTCTTCAGGAATAATGGATTGACCAAAAGTAGAAGAAGGTTTGAATTTCTTGACTGGAGTAACGTTGTTGTTGTTGTTGACAGGAACAGGAGCGAAAACACCATTGTTTCCTGTATTGCTTGGAGAAGAAAAGCCAGTGTTGTCCAGAGTCAACAAATCATTTAGAGGGGTTCTAGAACCAGAGGCCTGTGGACTCTCAAAGTTTGGCTTAGAGTTTCTGTTTGGAATAGAAGCAGAGTTAGCATTGAATTGGCTGTTATCGTTGCCAAAAGAAGAACCGGTACCATCAGTTTTACCATGCACAGATAAAGAAGAGTTCAATAAAGACTGTGGAACAATGTCTGGCAGATCGATACCGGAATTAGTCTTTTGGATCAAAAACATGGCAATGCTGAATTCAATGGTGGTAAACTCGGCGTTGTTGTTGATATCTGACAAATCCCAAATGACGGCTAAAGCATCTTGAGATAAGCCGGACTCCATAAAGTAAGGAACCAATACATCAGAGCCAAGTTTTCCTCTGTGAGTTTTGTCTAGCGAGTTGAAAATAGCATCGAAGTTCTTGGAATTTTCAATGCTTATGGCCCATTGGTCTATAGGAACATTATTAAAGCTGTTGTTAGTGGTGTTTCTTTGTAAAGGAGAAGCAACTCTTTGTTGGATTTGGGATTGAGACACATTTTGTTTAACGAAGTTCCAGATGGATGGCTGCAGAGACTCAGGCAATGGCAAGCCAACTCTGTTGCTCATAACCAGCTGAACCAAGAACATGGCTATAATAAATTGATCTTTGGATAGGTAGCCTAGATCATTTTGATCAGCTAGGTTCCAGATTTCAACCAAGGCTTGGGTAGGAAGCTTTGATTTCTGCAAAATTTCCCTTGCGTCGTCCCCTGAGATGTAAGACTGGCCTTTGGCGTAGGACTCAAACAGCTGTCCAAATTGGTTGATTTCTTGAGGAGAAGGTAATGGGATTTGAGTGTTTGTGTTATGGGATTGCAAGGAAGCGTTAGAAGCCTGTCTATTGATAATGAAAGAGGCTTGTCTGGTGACGTTTTTGTTAGGCTTGAAGTTTCCGGAGAAATCTGGCAATCTGGCAAAGACTTGGTAATCGTTTTCAGACAGAGGCTTGGTCAAAATGCCGCCTTGGGACTGGATAAAACCAATCAATCTGCAACAGATGGCAAATTGATCAAAGGTCAAGAATCCCTTGTTGTCGTAATCAGCCAGGCCCCAGATAATAGCTAGCAGATCGTTGGTGATGCCTGACTTCATGAACAAGGGCTTGAGGCTGTCACCTGTCAAGATGTTCAATTGTTCTTTGTCCAAGGAGGCAAATGTATTTTTGTAGCTGTTGACTTCCTCTTGTGTGAATGGTTGCTTCATTGAACCAATGTTGGAATTGGAGTTACTGAAGGACATGGTTTATTATTGAATCAAAGACAAAAAAAGAAAGAAGAGAGGGAGTGAATAATAAAAAGAGAGGGGTTTGTTGTTTTGGATTATGGTTTTTTTTTGTTAGTGTTTATCAAAGTAAGCAACTGAATCATGTTAGAGAGTGTGTTTTAATTTATAAAGGGGGATCTATAATAAAACGTTAACAAAAAAAAAAAAACACACTTTGTATACATATATGTTTTGTTTTTTTATTCCAGGAGAATTTTTTTTACTATTATTTTTGGTGCACCTTGGAAAAACACATGCACAGTTAAAGAGCAGCGGGGAAAGGAAAAAGAGCATCTTTGGCAAAGGCAGCAGTAGGAGGTTACCCGGATCATAATCGTGTTAAACTCACACAACAAACTTAATAGAAGATATAACCGAACACCTTTCACTACAAATGAGTAGACTGTACAGATGGAATATACACTTCTTAGACTCTAGAAGCCTCACTCTCAACAACTCGTTCCAGTCCTTGGATTCTGCCCACACACCAACAATAAAGTACGACATAAAAGTATCACTCATCAGGCTGTGGCTGCTGCTTGCAACAACACCTGTTGTTCTGGTGCTGGGGTTGTTCAACAACTCTCTGTTTCCAAGCATAATCACCCAGAACGACAAAATAGTCCATCTCCTGGTGTTCCTTGTTGAAACATACCTCTTCCTCAAAGTCTTGATGAAGTTCCAAGTCACAGTTGCTGGCAAGCTTAAGCTGACCATAGTTCATGTGTTCCTTGGTGTCTGTATTCTTTGCGGGTGTATTCTTTCGGAGTTTCTTCAACACTGGATCAATCCAAACAGATCATTTGACTTATACGATATGGCATTCAACATGATCGGCAGCACTGCGGGCTACCTTCTTATATAATTTATGTACACGGCTCTCAATATTATTGTTTTATTGTTTTTTGATGACGTTCTTGATCTGTGCTCTGTTCTGGACACATTCCAGGTGGATCTGGTCCTTCTTGGCATACAGGGATGATGACCCATCGTAGACCCTTAGAAGCTCCTCGTACAGCTTTATGCTCTGGTCCTTGGCGGTTCTATTCCATGAGGCATCGTATATCCACTTCCAGGCTCTGTAGTTTCTTTGTCTTCTGTTCAGAACAACAGGTGTGGTTATCTTTCTGCCGTTGACAATGGAGTTTCTGATTTTGCACAGAGGGGCCAACTGGGTTAAGCAGTACTTCAGCATGGCGACCTGGGAGGGCAAGGAATACTGGGACTCAGAAAACTTGATGTCGCTGTCGAACTTCTGCTTGTACTGCATGGTGTCATTGACCAACATGTCGTTGACTATCTTTTCTCCTTCTGAAACATTGATCATGTTCTCCTCCTCCTTGAATTCAAAGGGAACTTCTGGAACAACATGGCTGTACATTTCCAAGGAGTTGTTGCCTCTTGAGATATTGTCTTTGTATACCTTCATCTGCAACAGCTTCAAAGCCTTCATGATGGTTTCGGTGGCCTTATGTTTGTCCCCGTGTCTCATGGTCATATTGATGACCTGCTCAAGATCAAAGTCAAGGCCCTTCTTGACCAGGATATCCTTAGGCACAGCCACGGCCTCCTGGATCTGTTCTTTGTTGGGTATGAAGGTATCTCCTCTCAGTGGAAGGGCGTCGTGCTCGTTGAAGAACAGGCTGTCTTCCTTGTTGGATTCAAGTTGAGCCAAGCTGGAGTGGATCTGGGATATCTGCTGTTCCCAGGCAGGAATGTCGTCAGCAGATGGCTTGAAAGCCTTGGTATCTTTGTTCAAGCTCATTGAAGAGAGGGAGAACATGCTCTTTTGTAAAGAACTCTGTTTCTTGGCGGCAAGCAGTCTGGATTGGTTGACAAGCTTCAGCATTTGTGTAGGTGAATACTGATGTATGTGTGTGTTGGTTTCTTGTATATATACTGTTGATAACTGTTGTCTTCAAATCAGTAGTCTCAGCTTTTTTTGTTTTATGTTTCTTTTTTTTTTTTTTTTTTTAGGTGAACAAAACGGAAGAGGGATTACAATATTTATAAAAATTTTTTCTCTCTGAATTAAACAAAAAAAAAAAAATAATCCGATCATTGTCAGTTTCATGTCGGAGTTAAAGATAAAGCATATCAACACACGTGACAGTATCTGTTCTGATCGGAGATAAGAAAAACCCACATATTAAGTTTTTTAGAAACATAAAAAAACGTGATCACACACAAGTAAGCACAATCACCCATATGCGTCTGTTTCTCCACGTGACTGCTTCTATTGATTCCAAAAAGCCAAAGGGGTTATTTCATTCAATTCAATTCTATTATTTTTTTTTTTTTGAGGAGGCATAGTTTTGTTATGGAAAACTAAACAACCACAGGGGAAGAAAATGCGTTAAATAAATAAAAAAAAAAATATCAAGCAAAATGTGAAGTACCCTTTTATTATATTTTTATAAATTAATCAGGAGATAAAATAATCTTTTTTTATTTTCTTTTTGAAAATTAACTCCCCAAGGACTCAAACCTTTCAACAGCAAATGTCTATCTACAACAATGCTGTGGACCACGAGATGCTCAGACTGTCATACGGGTTCAATGAACAGAACAGCATTTTGTACGACTTCATTGTTGCCTACTTCCACAGAAGCCAAGGCAACAACAACATCCCTCTAGTTGACTCCACAAAGTACCATGAAATATTTACTGACATGATTCCAAACAGGCTCTTTGCAGACTCAGTGCAGTTTATCACCACCAAGTACAACACCTCCTTGTCGTCACAGATCATGAACACCATCATAGAGCTGCCTGTGTTCAAAAAACTCAAAAGAGAACCCACCTCTATGGCCCTGCCTTTGGAGGATGAAGAACACATCCAGCTGCTTAGATCCATGTACGAGTCGTACTTCCAGGTCGATGCAGTGACACACAAGATAACCCACATGTGCCTCCCAAAGGCATCCTTTGATAGATTGCTGCAGCTTTTGCTCAACCCTTTGAGATTCACCACCTCACTAAGCGGCTACTTCAAAATACTATCCAAGCTATTCATCCCATTGCCAATGGTGAGCAGTGTTGTAGCCATTCCATTTGGAGCCTGTGACAGCACTGATTTATCGTCCACTGGAATTGGACTTCTGCTCCAGAAGAGCACACCCGAAGGAAGAAAAGCCTGTGGAAAACAAAACAAACCAACTGTCCAGCCACAGCTAAAGGTGTTCATAAAACCTGATTCGGAAATAATCAGAAACAAAGACCTCCAGCAGTTTGTCAAGCAGGTGAGGAGCATAATGGCCAGCAACTTTGGCTATGACCAAGTGGTGGAAGTCGTGGAAGAAGAGCTCGTGCTCAAACAAACAGACAGCGAGGACAAAAACAGTTCAGACGAAAGCGACTACAGCGACATAGCGTTTTCAGATGGCACGAGTAGCCATGGCAGCAGCTCGGACGCAGATGACAACGATTCCGAGTAGCCCCACAGATAAAGGCATGTATTTAGGAGGGAAGTTCGTATAGAGACCAAATATAGAACTATATATTTAAGAGGGAAGGTCGTATAGAAACCCTACCATGGAGCTATATATTTAAAAAAGGAAGGTGTATATATACACCAAGCAGCTATATTTTTTAACAGAGAAGGTGGCATAGACCCTATCCATTAATTTAAAGACAGCCAAGTGCAACTGTTTTTCTCCACTCTTTAAAAACTTGCAAGAAATCTCAACCGTACGTCTCTCTATTTCATGTACTGTATCTTCATTTTTTTTTTTTTTATAAAGGATAAATAAAAGCTATTATTAAGGCAATAAATAATTATGACAAATCAAGTTTCCCTAAACCTACCATCTCATCATGGACATGTCGTTTCTGATCTTCATGTAATCGAATAGGCCTTCGATTTGACCAGTTCCGGAAACAGCAACGTCTCTGTCCCAGACCTTTTCGGAGGCCCAGTTCTTGATGTCGGCAGCGGTGATCTTGTCAATGGCTTCGAATTGCTGTTCCAAGGAAACAACTTCGGCACCACCGGCAATCAAACCAGCCAAGGACTCAATGGACTCTTCAGAGGCTATTTGTAGTTTCAAGGCTTGCTTGGCTCTGGCGACTTCCAAATCAGTGACGGAAACGGTCAATCTATTCCATTGCTTCAAGGCAAAGTGGGTGAACTCGTCAATTTGTTGGATCTTAGTGGTTTCAGCAGCGAAACCCCACAAACCAGAGTCCTTGTAAGACTTGGAGAAGTGGCTGAAGGAGTCGATGATTTCGTATTCCAAAACATCATTGACTAGCTTGGAACCTTGCTTTCTGGAAACAGGGTCAACTAAGTTGAAGGCACCAAAGACATTGGCAGCAACCTTGGCAACGTAGTAGTTAGGAGAAGTGACGCTTTCACCTTCAACGGCAATGCTCCACCAGGCCTTTGGTAGGGTATCGTCTCTCAATCTGACTTCGGAACCGATGAATTCGGACTTGACAGCTGGAGTCAAGATGTTGGAGACCTTGTCTAGAGATAGCTTGGAAACCAACTCAACGAACTTTTCGTGGTTTAGTTCAGAACCTTGTTGAACAATGGTCAAGTTGTCTTGGGTCAAAGCCTTGTTGATGAATTCGCTGACATCGGAGTCAATCAAGGAGGCGATGGTTTCGCTGGTACCAGAGACTGGAACAGACAATGGAGTATTTTGGAAGGCAGTGGCGTGTAGGTGTTCTTCAACAACCTTGGCGTATTGGGAGTTTTCATACTTGGCGATCTTGGCAGTGGTAGTGTCCTTGATGGCTTTGAAGTTGCTCAAAAGGGTTTCTTGGGTCAAGGCAGATTCTTGTAGTAATGACAAAGCCTTGGCGACATCGACACCAGAGGCGGAGAAGGTTTGGAATTCCTTACCAACACTGGAGCTCAACTTGAAACCGTTGGTGAAGGCCTTTTCACCGTTGTTGGCGGTGAAGGATTCAGCCAATAATTGGGAAACACCGTTGTTGTAGTAGTTTTCGGTGGAAGAACCAGCAGCACCAAAGACCAAGGAGACGTCCTTGACCTTGGAGACAGATGGCTTGGTGATGACGGTGATGTTGTTCAATTGGGTAATCTTTGGGGAACCGGTTAGAGGAACATTGGCATAAGCTCTTTTTAAAATGGTAGATCTTAACATGTTGTATATGTGGGAATGATTATTAAATTTGTTGTTTTATATGAGGGAATGGGATCCTACTTTGAATAAGTTTGTTGTGGAATATTAAAAATCTTTGTTTTATGTGTTTTTTGAATATATAAATGTTAATTTATTACTGGTTTTTGAGTAGTATTTTACAATTCAGTTTGAATATGATAGTAACAAGTGCAACATAAACAGAAATCCAAAAAAGAAAAATTTTCTCTTCTTCTGTTTTTTTTTTTTTATTGGGAGAGAGTTCTGTATGTGTGTGTGTTTTTTTGTTGGCTCTTAAGAGAAATCCGTGTACTCCAAAAAAAAAAAAACAAAAAAATGTATGAAAATTTTTTTTTAATTGGGGGGATTTTCTAAAGGATTTAACTGAGTTAAGGATCAACAAGGCAGGGCAACAACAGAAGTCATTATTGATGGTGAACATACAATATCTGAACAAGTGTTAACTATGACAACTGCGTTTGCATTATTAGTCAAAATACATAGATATTATTAACAGTATGTCGTTATTGTAATTTATGCAAAAACAGAAAAAACAAGATTTTTAATATTTGATATATACACTCCTTGTGATTGTCACTTATGATTGTTGTGATTCAGCCAATGAGAAACTTTCAAAATGTTGCTATTTTTTTTTGTTTGTTAGCGATAATGACACGTGATAGATGTTGCATATATCATGTTTTTTCTTCAATCGCTACCATTGACAAAGTCTTTGATGGTGTTCTTTCACCATAAAAAAGGAAATAGTATATATCATACTTTTGTAATCATAAAATGTAATATTGGTACACTGTTTTTTTGTGGGAGCCAAAACTGTTATAGACAAGAAAATGACTTCATTGTATGCAACATTATGATGAATAAAAGATGTATATTTCACCATGTTAAAATATTTTAATCAACACGTGACCTGAATCAATGTTTAGCGCATCCAACATTAAAAAGAGAAAAGTGTTGATGATTCCCACTGTTATCAAAGAATCTAATTTCCAAACCATCAATCGGATATAATAATTAACAAAAACAACCAAATAACACCAAATGGCTAAACCTGCTACAAAAGCTAACCCTTTCAAACTACCTTTGATCCTATACAACACAGTTGCTGGGGTTCTGTGGTCCCTTCACCTATTGAAGACCATCCAGTTTATCATCAACAGAGATCAAAGCATAACCTCTTTTTATACAAGCACCCAAGAGTTCTTAACAATCACCCAGTCATTGGCTGTTATTGAAATATTCAACTCTTTGTTCAAAATTGTGAGATCTCCATTGGTAACCACTGCTGCCCAAGTCAGCTCAAGATTGCTGATTGTTATTGGTTCATTCCAACTATCATCCACCCCAATAAGCTCAACCATTGGCTATGAGTACATCACCTTATCCCTGGCTTGGTCCATTACCGAAGTTGTTAGATACTTCTTCTACGCTTTCAATCTAGTCAACATCCAGCCAAAGGCTTTGCTGTTTTTGAGATACAATATGTTCCCTGTATTGTACCCAATGGGTGTATCTTCTGAATTGATTGTTCTGTACAAAACCGTTCAAATCAATGACAGCCAATTAATGAAGTTGGTATACATTGTTTCCATGCTAGCCTATGTTCCAGGTTTCCCAGTGCTGTTTTCACACATGTGGGTTCAAAGAAAGAAGGCCATGAAGGAGATGTTTGCTCCTAAGAAGACTGAATAGTTACCCCATTTTATATATTCAAATTTCTCCCAAAAGAGTAATCCATAGATTTTCATTGAAGTGTTTTCAATAGTATTTTTTTTTTTCAGTCCGGAAAGCTAAGGAAAAAAGCAAAAAAAAAGAAAAAGTTAACTTGATCAAAACGAAATGATGGAAAAGTTTTTTCTTCTTTTACAAAAAAAATTACATAAAAAGGTCTACCTCATATACCATACACCGCCATCCACAATAATGCTGTCCAGTAAATTTAACACTTCATTCAAACCGCTGCATAATGCCATCAAAATACAACCAATAGTGAGATTCAACTCTATCAAAAATCATAATATAAAGAATACCCATATTGAATATGTTCCTCCCAAGGCTGTAGAAAATACCAAAGAATACAAGGACTTTTTACCTCAATCTATTGCCGTTATCAAAAAGGAAAAGAACATCGACATCAAGGAATACAACATCAAAGACGCCAACGACTCCAAGCTTCTCCCATTAAAGCTTGCTTCTCATTTGTATGCCACTTTGAATATATATACCAGACCATTCACTGTTCAAAAAGGGGATGTCATCATCTTGCCTTCCCAGCTGAAGGATTTGAAGGTTGGTGATGAAATCGACTTCCACGACGTCTCAGTCATCGGCTCAACAAACTACAAGATTGTTGACCATCCTATAAACCCAGACATCTTTGAGTTGAAGGGCAGAATCGTTGAAAGAAGCAAGAGTGCTGAATTCTACGAAGACAGAACTACTAAGAGAAACAGAAGAGTAAAGCACATCGTCAAAACTGTAAATATGACCATGATTGAAATAACCCATTTGAGATTGAAATAAGTTTATTGTGTAAAGTAACTAGAAAAGATGAGCGACCTCTTCGCTACCATTATAAATCTTAATAAAGCCTTTTTGTATATATAAATAAGAGAAACAATAAAACCTTCTTCTCATATCTGAGGTTGCATTTCCATATTTGAATTGTTTGCTTTTAATTTGTAAGATCTGTTGGTCACGTGTTACACTCACTGATGAATTGACTAGGCCTTTTTTTTTTTACCCCCATGTTTTTTTGTTAAAAAAAGAAAACAAAATAGAAACAGGTCATTTCAGATTCACAAGTGCTGTTAAAATACACTATTTTACACGGGATTTAACAAAGATAGGGAAGATACCAGTTGAATACTTTTTCCAAAAAGCACGACAAATATTAGTATATAACCAACGTCAGGTTCTCTTTTTTACACTCAGTTAAATGGCTTTGTTGAAGAAAAAACCGTCTAGAGACCAATACCATTCTAGAAAGTCTTCTTTAAATAGCTCTGTGAGTTCAGCAAGCAGTTCACACAGCATAATTCCTAAATCAATTGCAGATGACAAGAACACATACTCTCCATCAAGCCCTTTGATGGTCTATACACATAATTCAACGATTACTAGCTCCAAATCTCAGCCAGTGACCAGAAATAGCAGCAGACTGTCATCAGCCCCCATCGCCAACAGCAGCGGAAGCAATTCTGCTCTTCCAGGCGGCCAGCACTATTCATCTGCTGCCAATACCCCATCTGCAAACACTGCTGCAAAGAGATTTTCTTTGTCATTAAGATCTTTTTCGTCAAACAGCTCGTTAGGCAATAATAACAATAACTCAACATCAAAAGATGATCTTACTAAACCAAATGAGCTCTCTGCCATATCTTCTCCCCTGAGTGCAACTAATGTGCCCGATTCCAAGTTGATTTTTGATTGGGATGTTACTGATCCCAAATCTTGGACCTGGCAAAGAGTTGTTCTATGGTTACAGGTGAATGAGTTTAGTCCCAAGTGGATCTCATTCTTCAGAAGATCTCAAATATCTGAGAATGACTTTTTAAAGCTGATGGCCTATGAAAATTTTGCTAAAATAGAGAAATATCTACCCAGCTCTGCAAATAGCACTTACAATAGATTTCAGCATGTCTTGAAGAGAACAATGGAACATAATGTGATATTCCAACACACATCTAACTCCAGATCAGTCAGCAGCTTAGACTCCGCTTACTCTAAAAAATCCAATAAGCACCTACGAAATGGCTCTGACCAACTCTCCTTAAACTCATCTATTGCTTTGCCTGGCACTAAATCTGCAGAAAAACTCGTTGGTGTTATTGAAAATGATGAAGAACATGATTCCCTTGGGAAAACTAGTCCAACCACGATTAATGAGTCGTCAACAGCAGATAACTCCGTTGTTTCTTCAACTTCAACTATACAAACGGCAGCTGGAACTAGCTTCAAAACATTTGAGGAACAGACAAAAGTTCCAAAGTTAGCCATACCTATCCCTCCAGCAGACGCTAAACTAAGGAAAAAGAGTGACAATCAAAGACATGAGACGTTCAGTGCTTTGTATCGAAGAAGTTTTATTTCAATCATGGGTAACAATGCCAATGGAACTGCAGAAACAACCCCGACCATTGATACTGGATTAGTATCACCGCAAAACAACAACAGCTTGGCTGTCCCTTTCAAATCAGTTGAACCCAAGAAAGATTCAAATGCATCATCACCTGCAGGTTCAGGATACTCATTCTTCAAAAAAATGCATAAGCATACTAACAGCGACTTAAGTTTAGCAACTTCGCCATCTGCAATTAAGAAGATTGTTCCTGAACTTACTCTCGATGACAAGTTTTTACCCAAGGAAACACCCCTAATCACTGAAGATAAAGAAGTCACCAATCCAGATATTTATATCTATTGCACAAAAGATAGACAAGGTTTCATTCCATTGAATGTGAAAAATGTTAAAGACCCAGCAACATTAAAAGCTGCCATAGCAACACACAACAACATCAATCATAAAAATTATAGCATCTACTTGATAGATTATGAATTTGAAATTGGTGAACAACAGCTGAACGACGAAGTAATGAAGATGATCATTGATGCAGGTTTTCCAGAAAAGTTTGATAAATTTTATATCAAAAATCACTTGAAGATCCAACTGAATAGAAATAGATCAAGCTCTTCTTTGTTATCCCAACAATCAAGGAAGATGTCTTTGAAGTCTACTTTATCAAAAACATCATTGGGCTCTACTAGTGATGCGGATGAACTTGAAAATGGTTTCAAATACCCAAAAACTCCTGGCCATATTTTAGAAAACGCGCAAGACTACATTGCTGCGTCAAACACAGTAAGACCAACTAGAAGCAGAAAATCTACTTCTAACAAAAACAATTTGGTTCAACCTAATGAACCCAATGTTGCACAACAAACATCGAGTAACCACTCTTCATTTAAGGTTATCAGACCAGATACTTCACATAAGATAGACTTTAATAAAAAAAGAGAAACTCCATTTGTGAAGCTAAATCCTACAAGAGATGCTCCGCCTCCACCGATGGTACCAGAAGCAGACAGTCCAGATAATGATTTGAAGAAAAAACGTAGACCACCGCCTCCAAATATGATGCAGGACTCAGACATTGCTTCAAACATTAATAGTCTTAAATCCAAGACCTCAAACCAATCCTTGTCTTTGGGTCAAGTATCTCCAAGCATGGTCAATACTGCGGATACAGATATTTTGGTCCAACAGCCACCAAAAATGGGTTTTTCCAAGAGATCGTCAATGGTATCTTTGACCAAGAGAGCTTCACAAAATGGCTTTGCCAAGCCGGACTCGCAGCAGACGTATACTCAGAACGGACACACCACAAGACTGTCAAGATCCAATTCTTCAATTCAATCGTCCATTTTCACCTCTCCTCCTAAATTGGTGAAAAGAGAGAGTAGCAGAAGAATTGTATCCTCTGCCCTGGCTGGTGGGGATACTTTTGATGAGAACAACATTGTTTTCAAAAATGTTCCTGCATTCACCGACAGCAGTGACGACGATGTATTCATCAAAAAGGGTAACGACTATGCCAGAAATGGTAATGCTTTGGATAAAAGGGGCTACTTTGATAGCAGTGACGATGATGGAATAGCCAGAAGAGTGGATGATCCGTTGATGGTTAAAAGAAACAATGTTGCTGAGGCAGCCGAAGAAAGTGCACATGAAACAAACCCCCATATGGAAATTACCGAAAATATCGACAATGAGGTTGATTCCTTGATAAAGGAGTTTGAGTTGAGCTTGAAGTCTGATAAAAACAACGACGGTGAGATTACTATAGATGGAAAACTTGCAGAAACTTCTACAGAAGAGTCTGATGATAGCGTTATAGCATGGGTTCACAGCAACAAAAAGAAGAAGAGTTTGTTGGAGGAGGAAATAAGCAGTGAAGGAGATCACTTTAATAACAAATACCATAAAGCTTCACCTGCCAACAATACTACCAGTGGTTCAGACGATGGTATATTTTGGTCAGCCTCAGCCAACACTACTAAAATCGAAAACACATCATCTGCAAAGACTAGACCTAAACTGCTTGTCAATACTGAAAATGGCTTTGCTGATTCGTTTAATGCTTTAGAATTGCAAAATATTATTCATGAAGAGGACAATGACGCGTTCAAAACAGCTGATGAAAACCAGCAAACATCAAAAACCATCAAGAGATTGTCTTTGTTGTCGAAGGATGACAGAGTTGGATTCAGTTTTGATTCTGAGTCTATGCTGGGAAGCATGATCCATGAATCCCCAATCACACAAGAACTTCTACAACCGAGGGATAAGTCGTTAGTGGCAAGAAAAATGACTTTGAGACCATCCGCTGATATAGTCTACAAGAACTTAGAAGTATTTTTCCCTGGAAGAGACTTGGATAAGCCCATCTTTGAAGGAGATACCGCACTTGTTTCTCCTAAAAGCAGCACTTCTTCAAGATTCAATAAATCAGGGGATAGACACAAGAGCATCATTGAAGCTTCTACTATTCAGCACTCTTCTGAAAAAGATGACTACACATTTTCTTCATCAGGCGGGTCTATGAACAAGAACTCCATGAGTAATACCCCAATAACTTCAACTAACAAACCGATCAGAAAGAAAACTTTGAGAATCTTGGCGAATGAAGCGTTAGCCGTTAGAAAGAAAAATGAAAATGAAAGCAATAAGCTCCCAGACACAAACGTAACAGCTATGAATCAACCTTTGTCAACATATCAGTCTGTTATGCCGCTGTTGAAAAGACAGAATACAACAAAACTGTGGGGTAAGAAGGTGATTGAGATCACTGAGAAGGAAAAGGTTGTAGAAATCAACAAAAACAAGAACAGTCAAGGCCAGTATAGAGAGTTCGCCTGGATCCGTGGTGAAATCATAGGAAAGGGGTCATTTGGCTGTGTCTACTTAGGTATGAATTTGACCACTGGTGAAATGATTGCTGTTAAGCAAGTCGAATCGTCAACAGAATCTCAAATCGAGGCTTTGAGATCAGAAATGGATACTTTGAAAAACCTTGATCACTTGAACATTGTACAGTACTTGGGCTTTGAAGCCAAAAACAATGTTTACAGTCTTTTCCTGGAATATGTTGCTGGTGGGAGTGTAGGTTCTTTGATCAGAATGTTTGGTAAATTTGATGACGAATTGATTAGATTCTTGAACGAACAAGTCCTACAGGGTTTGTCATATCTGCATAACCAAGGTATTCTGCATAGAGACATGAAAGCAGATAACTTGCTACTAGATCTGGATGGTGTTTGTAAGATCAGTGATTTCGGTATTTCTAAAAAATCTACTGACATCTACTCGAACTCAGAAATGACCATGACTGGAACCATTTTCTGGATGGCTCCTGAAATGGTTGATACTAAGCAAGGTTACTCTGCCAAGGTTGATGTTTGGTCACTTGGTTGTATTGTTTTGGAAATGTTTGCTGGTAAGAGACCTTGGTCTAATTTAGAGGTTGTTGCTGCGATGTTTAAAATTGGTAAGTACAAATCTGCACCACCTATTCCTAAAGACACATTACCACTGATTTCACCTGAAGGTATTACGTTTTTGAATTTGTGTTTCTGTATAGATCCGGAACAAAGACCAACAGTTGATTACTTGTTGACAAACAAGATCTTTGTATCGAATCCAAACTTCACGTTTATGGAACATGCCTTAGCTAAATTCACCAACGATAACCACAAGACTATGAGCTTGCCTGTTGAAAAAAATTAAATATATATACAAATGGTTTCATTTTGTTTGTTTATTCTGTCCAGATTTGCTCGCTAGTACGCATGTTATCATCACTATTTTCTGATTCTGAGTCATATGGGACGTTTCCGTGTCTTCCAAGGACATGAGGATCAATGTAGCCATTATTGTGTTCTTGGATTGCCTGATTTTTCTTAAACTTGATGTGCTCAGCCAATAAATGCATTAACTGAAGGTAAACAAATCTTGGTTCATTAGTATCAAATCTTATAGGAGAATCGTGAGACAACCAAAAGTGTTTCGTGTTCAATGTATCTTTGCTAGCATAGAAAGACAGCTTGAAATAGTCAATCCATTCATAAAAACTCAGTTTGTATTCTGGCGAGATGTGCGATAAAATTTCATAATCCTTTGATAGCTTACTACAGGCTTCAATCCAATGGTATTCGTACTTGTCTTTTTGAATTTTTTCTTTTAGCATGTTGATTTCAAAACTGACTTGAAGTAATTCTTGTAGCTCGTCTTTGAGCTGTTTTGCTTTACTGGAAGAGAATGTAAATGGGAGAGGTCGTCTAGAATAAGTAGTTTTGTCTTCACCATCGCTGTTTGGGCTAAGTTTTTTGCCTATAAGAGTACAAACAGCATCATAAATATCGTGTGAAATTCCATAGATGCCTTGAGCAGTAATTTCTGCATATTTCACAAAAGACCAACCTAAACTCGAAAATGAATCACCGATTGCAGTGATTAAAGACGTCATTAAGGGAATAGCAGCCAGTGCAAACAAAACAAAAAACGCACGTGAGCTTCCGCTGGCCAATATGAAATCACCATAGCCTATAGTCAAAAGACAATCCAGCAAGGCAAAGTAGATAGCATCAAAGTAGTTCCAACCCTCAGAGACCTTGAATACCATGGCACCAAACAGCCAAAACGCCAAAAACAAAGACAATGCTGTAAGGAACCCTGATCTCTTTGCTAGTCTCCTGTACTTTATGTGTAACTTTCTCATTTTGGTAAATTGCCTAACATCCGTGTAGTTATTGCCCTTTTTGTATGCGTAATAAGCAAAGTTTTCATCACTAATGACATCTTCAGAATCAAAGAATGAGACTGATTCACCGTTGTCGGAACTTTTGCTTTCAGGATCAAATTGATCATTGGAGGCTTCAAATATCTTTATAGCTTCAATCCTGGCCTTTTCACATAAATGCAGGTGTATTATAGGTTGAAAGGTATTTTTAATGATTAGGGAAGTTAAGGAAATAATCAACCCAATGATGATTATGGATGAAAGGAAGTAAAACATGGAGATGATTTTTCCACTTGTTTTAGACGAATAGATGTCACCAAAACCAACGGTTAATGCACCGCAAAGCAATGCGTATAGAGAAACACCATAGGACACCTCCGTGAACAAACATTTGGAGTACAGCCATGCACCCCACATAAGCCACAAAGAAAACCCAAAGGTGTACAGCATAACTGCTCTTTCATCATGGTTTAAATTGAAAGTCGCTTTGTATTTGCCCCTTCTATACCCAGCCAGATGAATACTTAGTAGCCCACCGCATAGAAAATATAAAATACAGGTGTAAACAGCAAACCAAAAGCCAATTCCCTTTTCGTGAAGCTTAGGATCAAACTCTGTACATCTGAACAGAATGATATCGATTAGCAAAATCAACCCTGAAAAGGTCCATCCAGTGATGTTCAGTTTCTGTGCGAGGAGGTATGGGATTTTGCCTGAGAAGTGGAGGAGCAGCACGACGTTAGAAACCCCACCAATGAACAACGACACGCAATTCAAAATCAAGACCAATGGGGTGTCATTGATTTCCTGTTCGGTGGATTTTAATATCCTCCATTTGTTCACAAGACACGCGATCGAGAACATGTGCGAGATTGGCCCAGTGACTGCAGTGACAATGGGGATGTAGCACGACACAAAGAAGTAGTATATGAAATGAATGGACTTTCCGGGTTTGATGTGGAGGTTTTCTATTTTGTGGTTGTTCAAAGTTGGGATTGTCATCTGGTCTATCTCCCAGAAATATGATTCAGGAACATGCGCTTCTCGATGAGGCTTTATCTTGTGTTGCTTCCGTGTGTGTGAAGGAGTTTTGAATAAATCATCTATGGTCACTCGAAATTCCTCATTCGTAGACGAAATGAGATTTTCTGGTGGCACATTTGACTGATTCGATGATATGTTTGCTGAAGATACAAACATTGTTGTCTGGGGGACGTATTTTTTGAGTGCTGTAAATCTAGTTTTAATCTTTTCAAAAAAAAAAAAAAAAAAGAAAAAAACGGTAAGCCCTTAATTCCAGATATAAAAAAAAAAGAAACATTGGTAAAAAACAAATATATATTAATGTTTATTTTTTTTTGAAAAATAAAAAAAAAATGGTCATCCAGCAGTGCCTGTTATATCAAACATTGAAATTGTAAATTTTAATAAACCCAGAATCATCTCCGGTGATGAATTCTGAGTCACCTAAGTCTAAACAGTTTTTAATGGCTCCGAAATTGCCACTGTTCCCGCTGTTTATATTGCTGTTCAAATCCCCTGCATTGTTGTCGCTTTCGTTGAAGTTTAAAAGAAGCTTTCCATTTTGTAAATCCCATACTTTGGTATGTTTGTCTCTTGAACATGAAATGATTCTGAAGTTGTCACACTCAATATCCCAAACTCCACCAACATGCCCAAACTGTGTTCTGATACACTTTCCTGTTTTAACGTCCCATATTTTGATGGTGGAATCCAATGAGCATGAAACAATATGAGTTGGATACTTAACACCCTTTTTCAAACCACTGTTAGTGCTAATACAGTCTGTTCGGTTATTGTTTTGTTCAATGCAGTTTTCGTCAGTTGTTAAGTTAACGTCGTCTTGCAAATGCAAAAGAACAATTTTTTGCACTTGGCCTAAGTGGCCTTTGAAGTTCTTTATCAACTTGTTCTCATTGATATCCCACATTTTGATCCCAAAGTCATCACTGCATGAAAAACATGTTCTACTTTCGTAATCAAGCTTTACACAGTTGACCCAGTCGGTGTGCCCTTTAAGCGTATAGCATGTTCTTGAGTCGATGTGCCAGATTCTGACTGTTTTATCAGCCGATCCAGAGGCTATGTAAGATCCCCATGAATCGATCGATAACACAGCATCTGAGTGGCCTCTGTATGTGGAAATACACTGCCCTGTTTGAAAGTTCCATATCTTGATAGTCTTATCCAAAGATCCTGTAATCAATGTAGTCCCATTGAATGTAATGGTCTTGATGGCATCTTGGTGTCCTGTCAGTCTACGCAATAGCTGGGGCTGCATAAGCTGCTTGTAATAGTCATTTGTCTTCTTCTTGTCTGAATTGTAATTATCAGTAGACAGACTAGGGATCTTCCAAATAGCCAATGTATTGTCATATGAACCTGTAAACAATAGCCCAAATTGGATCTTGACTGATAAGATGGAGTCTAAGTGGGCACGGAAATCAAAACTTTTAAATATTCCGCGTCTCCAGTTCTTTTCAATGCTGAATCTTTCTTTGTAAACGGTCTTCCATGGACGCATCATGATTGTTGAATTTCTTGGGTCAGTTAGAGGAGGAATGGTTCTATTACTTTGATTCTCGTTGTTGATGGCATTCAAGTTACTTTGGCATTTGTTCATGCCATTTTTCATAAGTGAGTTGTTTTTTTCATTGTCTTCAACTTGATTTGGATTGTTCTGACTTTGGCTTTGGAAATCATGCTGAATAGGTATGACATTAATATCTCTAAGCAGATCTCTTCTACTGTTTATGGAATTGTAGTTGCTGCTATTGGAAAAGTTACTGTTATTGTTTTGTGAGATGTATCTACGGTTCTTCATTTGTAATAAAGGCAACCCCCAACCACACTTTTCACACTTCTTGTCAATATGTTGCAAACACATAAAGTACCATACAGTATCGTCGTCTGCTAGCTTCTGCCATTTTTTAGAGACTTGGGAAGCCATACATAAAGATTGGCAGTCTAGGTATTGTAAAATTTGAATTGATATTTCCTTTGGTAAGGACGCCAAAAAGTCTAACTTGATGAGATCCTGACACGTCTCTGCTATGTGGGACAGTTGTGGAGAGCAAAGACTATTCAAAATAATCGACAAAATTTGGTTCTTGTCAAATGAATCTATTGTGTTATGGTTAATGTTTTCGTTGCATTCATTGAAATGTTTGGAATGTATTTCTGTATCTTTGGACTTAACAAATATTTTGACAAAGTCTTCTATTGTTTTCTTTTGGGTATCGTCTATGTTGGAGCTCAAGTTGCTTGCAATTTTGTGGTGGATGACATCGACCTCATTGCTTTTGGTTTTGATGCAATCATGGTAAGTGTTGTTATCTTGGTGATGTATAGGGTTATGTCTGTAGCAAAATTGAGAGCCGTTGTTGGACTGGGGGAGTACTAGTTCCTTCATGTCAATCTTGTTATTATATTTGATCTTTTTTTCATTATGGCTTTCACTGTGCTCTATTTTCCTTTTGCTGTTTATGGTAATAGTTTCATTTTCTTCGAGTTTAAAGACAGAAGAAGGGTCTTTGTTATGAGATGTCATTGTTTGGAAATAAGCTTGCAAATAGCAGTTGTTGTTTTTTGTTAGTTGGCTAGCTGTAAAAAAGAAGTGTTTGTATAGGTTATGGTTTTTCTTTGCTTAATCTCTTTTATCTAAGGGCAGCACATCAATGTCTATAAAGCAACCTATGATTTTTTAAAGAAATGAACTTTTACGATAATCAAGCCTTATTCCTAAAATGGTGTTGGTTTTCTTTGGTTTCTTCTGTTTTTTTTTTTAATGTGTAAAAAATACAAAACTGTGGGAAATGATGGTGATTTTGGACCATCATACAGCACGGATTCAAAAGAATACAAACGGTGCCTGAAATGACCCCGTGCGGTGTTTATACAAGGCATCAGGAACAACCCCGATTTGACCGGCAGAAGCGACGAATAAAAAAAAAACAGGGGGGAGGCGTTAAATGCACAACCAAAAAAAAAAAAAAGGCTTAGTGCCGGTGGAGTAACTTGAACACAGAAAAGCCAATGGAATTACCTCAAGAAAAATAAAAAATGTGTTTTTCTTTTCTTTTTTTTTTACTGTGTGTAACGCTGGCAAAAACACACGCGCACAAATGTATGGTTACTATTCTTAGAGGACAAAAAAATATATACACAGTAATACGGCACATGACCCAATTACCCGTTTGATTTAAACTCTACAGTTGCTTATTTCAAAGACCATGATATCAGATGCACCATTGCTGACCAAATCATCCATAATATCACCTTTTCTTTTTCTTTCTATCATTGCAGAGACTGCTACCCATCCTTCATCGTCAATCTTCGATATGGTTGGGGCTCTTCTACCAGGGGTTATCTTCAATAACACAGGCAGCTTTTCCTGTGGTGCGTTGTAGTTACAGTAGACGTACTTTTGTGCGGTCAAAACACCCTGTATTCTGGATTTTATGACCTTGGTTAGCTTTTGTAGATCCTCGCTTAAGTCCTTGATTCTTTCTTCGTTTTCAATCAAGTGGGCAGAGGTGGACAGCAAGGTCTCGATGGCCTTCAGCCCACAAGCTCTCATGGTTTCACCACTCTCAACCAAATCAACAATACCATCAGCAACACCTAACGCACAAGAAGCTTCAACAGAACCACCTACGTACAAGACCTTGGTCTTCAATTGTGAGGCATCGGTACAGTTTTCCAGTTTCATGAAGTATTGCTTGGTCAAGTTGACAAAGGAGGTGACAATGGTCTTGCCGATTAAGTCTTCAACAGTCTTTATGGTTTCACTATTCTCAGGTATTTGGACTTGCAGCTTACAAGCACCAAAGTTCAAGTCCATGGCCAAGGATATCTGGTCATTTTGTCCACATTCCTGAACCTCATCAACACCAGTAATACCAAGGATACACTTACCGTTGTTGACGAATGTTGGAATGTCAGCAGCTCTTAGGAAAATGACGGCAATTGGCAAGTTGGTGCCCAGAGCAATGTCTAATCTAGGGTTCTTCTTGAAGTATATGTCAGAGTCATTCAAAATCTTAGAACACTTTTCATAAAGTCTACCTTTTTTTGGAATGGCAATAAGCAATCTATCGTTTAAGTGGTTAACCAATTCCATTGTTGTATTGTAGTAATAAATAGTATGGTGAATATGGTTATATTTTCTTTTCTTTTCTTTTTTTTTTTAACAATTTTTACAAACTACTGCTAACTCTTTAGTCAAAAATGAGACGTATCTCTTGAAAAGCAATTTATAACGACTTGACGTAAGTATAAATGTCATTCAAAATTTTAAAATACTGATGATTCATCAATCATGCTGTTTTTTTTCACTCGTCCGTTTTTTTTCTTTTTGAGAGAGTGACCTAATTATTTTTTATGCTGAAAAAAAAATTTTCTCGCAGTCATGCGGAAGAAAAACATACGCACGGGGGACCTATTTTTATTACTGTTATTTTCTTGCCATATTTTAAGATGCCTATCTCCGCCTATTATCGCTCATTCTCCTTCAAAGTGTTTATCAAGAGAGCCTGATAACCAAAACCACCCATATATATCGCGAATAAAATGTCATTTTTTAACAGATTTAGCAGAAACTACAATGAGGTTGACCAATCGACTAAGTACTCACTGGATGACTTTATTAACAGAAGCGACAACAGGGGCAGGTGCTGCGAATGCTTGTCTCCTTCAGTCAAGTTCATTTCAGTTACTTTCAAGTGTCTATTATGCTCGAGATGCGGTAATGCTCACATAGACAGCATGCCAAAGAGTGAAGTCAAGTCCACTGTCTACAAGGAATCTTGGGACGAGCAAGACTTCCAAACATTGAAAAATTCAGGCGGCAACAAAGAAAACACCAAAAGATACAATGGTGTTAACCACCCCTTCCCATACGATGGGGATATTGACAAAATGGAGGTTAATACATACATACAAGACAAGTACATACTGGGGAAGTATATGACTGATTTTAATGAGAGGTTGTTGTATAGCACCCTGTGTAGTGATAGAAACGTTGAGACCAGAGCCCCCGCAATGAAAAGCACAAGATCATATAATAATGTAAAAAGTAAAGATGCAAGCAGACCGAACTTGCCTTCAAAGCCCAGACCAGACACCAAAAATTTCAATCCGTCAGCCGCTGTCTTCACAGGTGAGGATCAAAACAGCTATGAAAATAATGCTACAGCTTACACACAACAAACTCAATTCACTTCCCAACCAAAACCAGCTGTCTTTGATGGTTCATTTGATTATCAGCCTTCTTATAACAGCGAACAGGCATACTTCCAACCAGCAGTTATGCAACCCAATTTTGAACAACCAGTGTACCAGCAGCAGATGATGGCTCAGCCTAATTACCAACACCAGGGAATTATGAACATGTACAGCCAACCTGGCGTGTACCAAAGTGGTGTTGAAATCGGACCCAATAATCCACAATATCAAGAAATTCTGAATCAGCAACAACTCATTCAGCAACAGCAGTATCAGCAGCAGCAATTGCAACAGCAACAACAGCAACAGCAATTACAGCAGCAGCAAATGTACCAGCAAAATCAATTTAACAACAATAATGGCTTTTATTAAAAATCATATATACACTACTTAGAGAAGTCTCCTTTGTTGTTTACCAATACGTCAATTGTGGCTATGGCAGCATACAATCTATTTTCAGCCTCTTGGAAAACAACACTGTGCTTTTCATCATAGAAGACAGAGTCAGTGACTTCCTCTGTGTGTCTTGGCAAACAGTGCATGAATGTATAGTCTGGTTTGGCTACAGCAGCAATCTCATCGTTTATTTGGAATCCTTCAAACTGTTTCAACTTGGCTACCTTTTGCCACTCTTCACCCATGGAGATGAATGTATCAGTGACCAGGATATCACTGTTAGTGGCACTATGTTTGGCATCATGGCTGCACTCTAGCACACATCCGTTTTTCTTTGCTAGTTCAGCAGCTTCCTTAACCAAGTTTGCATCCATGTCTATTCCATTAGGAGTAGCTATTTTGACAGATATACCGAACTTCAAACATGCAAACATTAGATCATTGATGACATTGTTAGCATCACCAATCCAGCACAGAGTTAGGTTCTTCAAGTTTTCAACACCGTATTTTTCAACAATGGTTAACAAATCACAGATGGACTGCAATGGGTGGTACATGTCACACAGAGAGTTTATGACAGGAACAGTGGAGTGCTTTACCAGCTCTTGGATTTCAGAGTTCTTGTTGACTCTGGCTAGTATACAGGAAGTCATTGATGAGATGACCTTGATGGAATCATAGAAAGTTTCATTGACTCCAAGTTGGATGTCGTCTTTTCCTAGGAACATAGGCTGACAACCGAAATAGGCAAGGGCACCTTCGTTGGATATTCTGGTTCTGGTGGATCTCTTGCTGAACACTAGGGCACCAGTTCTGCCTAGAAGCTTTTTGTGGTTGGAAGCAAAGTCTTCGCTGTTTCCGGATTTGTATGATTTCTTAAACTCTTGAGCCTTGAAGACCAAAGTTTGGAATTCTAGATCAGTTAGGTCTTTGATGCTTGTTAAGTGACGAATAGTAGACATTGTATGAGTGGGATTGTATTTATAAATTAAAATGATGGTTTTTTTAATTTATTATTTCTATTTACCATAATTCAAATTTTACAGTTTTTTTGTTTTACAGGAATACGTTCTTATATATGGATCACAGGAAGTGACTCTTTGATGAATTGCCAACCTGTTTTTTTTTTATTATTGAAATAAAATGTTATCTAAGCGAGATGCCAATAATCCACTAGCTTCGGTATTTTCATCCGTTTTTTTTTTAATTCTCCAAAAACAAGTAGCAACGTGCTCTCGGGAAACTCCTCCTTCAATTTGCAAGCAGTATTTTTTTTTTAAAAAAAAAGCAGCCACACGTTCAGCACGTGACACTTCAACGGAGATAAAATAAACAACAAACAAACAAAAAGACATCACTTTTTCATCTTATCTAACTTCCCTCAAAAAAGAACTCCCACCTCTAAAACCACAAAAGATAAACATGGAGGCTGGTAATACTTCGGATACTGAAATAACAGAACGCACTCCTGAGAGAGATCAAAACAACCACGGTGATCTAGGTATTCCAAACCACATAGCTACTCCGAATATTTACAACGAGAACAGTTTTATATCAGAGAATGAAACTAATTCTGTTGATAGAAAACTCAACAACAAAACAAACTTTGGTTCTGCTAGGAAGCCTCATCCAAACAATTTGAGGCATTCTAACCTTATTTCAGCCGCAAATGTTGAGTCTCCTATGAAAAGATCAGATACATTGAACTCAGACTATCATCGAAAAACAACATTTAATCATCTTAATGGAACTTTGATACCTCCTAGAGATTATAGACACGAAGCAACCAAAGACAAATTAACTCACTCAATATCCATACCAATAAAAAAGGGCCATCGCAGAACAAAGTCCACAGATAGTAACGACGACGTGCAGTCCATGTACAGTGTTTCATCTTCGATTACTGCGTCTTTTTCAAAGAACTTCCTCTCTGGCTTCTACAAAAACAAAATCAAAAGAAGAAAAAGAGGCCAGATTGTCCTTTTGTCTGAAAAATACTGGATGAAAGATGAGAACTGTAAAGAGTGTTTTTACTGTGCCAGAACCTTCCATGCTTTCAGAAGAAAACATCATTGTAGGTTATGTGGCCAGATTTTCTGTAGCTCTTGTGCTTTTTTGATTCCTGGTGAAAAATTTGGATACGACCATAAGTTGAGATTTTGTAAAATTTGTGTTGAGCATCTCGAGAATGATCTGGACTCAAGTGAAGATGATGATTATACGTCGTTTGCCAATGAAACGATAGACCATGAAGAGGATGATTGTGATAACACAGACATAAGAGATAATTTATCTACTTATAACAATGGTAACTCTTCCATGCTGACCCTCGACATGGATCAGGATTTTATCAATAAGAACACTGCTGATATGGCTAGTATCTTTGGTGAGGATGATGCAAAGCTTTTAACGGAGTCTTTCAATCCTCCTAAATTGACCATACCTGCTAGAAAAAATGGTGAATCCTTGTCCATAGAAACAAGTCACATGAGACCAAGATCCCAATCACGCCATTTTAAAACACCTGTTAAAGATTCCAAAATAGGCTCTATACCACTTGCCCAAAGCATAGACCGAAATAACAAGGATAAAATATCAACGCCAACACATTTAAACAAATACAACAGCAGAGCCAGTTACGGATCTAATATGGCTCATGTTGCTCTGATGAATCAAGCTAAACACAATCAAACATCAAATTCCTTTGGTAACACTAATGTCTTTGGATTTCCCAATAATAATGCTGAGGGAAATAAACATGTTGATGTCTCTACTGGTTACGTGTCTCAACTACTTTCTCCTTTAGGAAATTCACAAGTAAGTAAACCAAGGAACTCTGAAAACAAAATTCACTCTTCTAAACACTACCTATCACAATCCCAAATTTTTCCAGAAAATGAAGTTTACTGGCAAAATAAGAATGGTCTCATGAACCCCACAAATAGCAACAATATCTACAGCAATAGCAATGTTGCAAATAATAAGACAAGCTCATCTTTTCAGGGTATAGACCCAAATAGTCCACTAAATAAAAGACTTTCATCTGTTAAATCAGAAGCTTCTTTAGCAAAAATACCGTCTTTGCAAATTGATAATAACAAAAATGACCTACATAACCTTGTTTTAAAACCCACCTCTAGTAATTTGCACAACGAGTTTGATAGCAGTAAAAACAACTACATCAACGACATAACTAACAAGAGACACCTTTCTCCACCAATCAACAGTGTTTATTCATATAAAGATAACAAATTGAAGCAAGACTTGGGAACCACACAAAGAATTTACAAAACTCTATCCAAGACTTTCACTCCAACATCAAATTTCATTAATAGAAGCATATCTTTTAAAGATCCAACTAACAACACCATTAAGAATAAAAATTCAGAAATTGATCTGACTTATGCGGACCACGATATTTCTGATGTTGAAGGCAGTGATGACGATGAGGAGGATGAGGCCTCGATGTCTATATTTGCAGCTTTACATAACAAAGCTGATGGATACACAAATGAACCACAATCCAACAAAATAAACTTTGACTTCACCAACATGGAAGAAAACATTATGAAAATAAATGAAAATGAAATAGGAAAGAAAAACTCTCAAAATTTCAACTTTGATCAAAATATCAATTCCAGTGGCTTGAACAACTCTGTTTTTAGAAACAGACAGGACACAGACGCTTACAAAAGAGCTGAGCAATCTTTGCAAAGAATGCGTAGTCGTAGAAGATCAAAGCCTAAGTTTTCTTTTTCAACGGTAAGCTCATCCACAGGTGGGTATTTAAGTTCGAATATATTTTTGCAGAACAACAACACCAAAACACAAACATCACCGCAACTGTTGCCAAGCGCCAATGTTGATTTGAGCAAAGCTACCACTGCAAGTCTTCAACCAACCAAAATCAATGCTTCAGGAACGACCTCGCATGCTGTTATTGATTCAACTTCCAAAAACGAAAACTTGAACATATCACCAACCTTTGAGGAATATATTAGCAATACTTCGGAAACTCTATTGTTTCACTTGCGTCAGATAGTCAAACAAACACTACTGGATCAGGGGATAAAGGAAGAACTGATCAACAAATGGAGCTTCTTGATGGAAGATCTGGTCATCTGCTATGATAGAATCAAAATCCATACAAAACTCTCTGATAGTTTGGATTACAGACAGTACATCAAAATAAAAAGGATCAATGGTGGTAAAATTGAAGACTCTAAATTTGTTAATGGTTTGATTTTTTCAAAGAATTTGCCATTGAGAAACATGCCTAAAACCATTTTCAAGCCTAGAATTTTATTGCTGATGTTCCCTATAAGCTATGAAAAAACACAAGATAAGATCTTAAGTGTTGATGTTCTGCTGACTCAAGAATTCCAATATTTGAAATCTTTGGTCTCCAGAATCTTGGCTCTGGAACCTGATCTGGTCTTTGTAAGTGATAATGTTGCTGGACAAGCATTGGGGATGCTTGAAGAAGCTGGAATTGCTTGTATGTTTAACATGAAACCCCAAGTTATTGAAAAAATTTCTAAGTTTTGTGAAGCTGACGTTGTTAATTCGGTTGATAAGTTAGTAGTTAACGTGAAATTGGGTGTTTGTGAAGAGTTTAACGTAAAATCTTACAGATACGGCAATACTGTAAAGACCTATACTATGTTGACGGGCTGTAACCCAGCAAATGGAGGTACAGTTTTGTTGAGAGGATTGGATGATAAGGGTCTGAGAAAAATAAAAAATGCTGTGGAATTCGTTACATATGTCATTCTTTCTTTGAGATTTGAATCTTGTTTCTTAAAGGACAGTTTTATCAATATCAACATCAATGATTACAAAGACAGTCTTTTGGGATTAGAAGTTCAAGACATGGAGTCTGCAGGATCACAGTTTTTGGAAATTTTTAACAAAAGATTAATGTCAACATCCCCTTGTGTTACATTTCCAATTCCATTTTTATTGACTAGAACCAGATATCTACAAGCAAAAATGCAAAAAATAAACAGATTGAAAGAAGACATAAATCTGTACACAGATGCAGAATTCGAGGCTTATTTCATTGAAAAGCCGTTTTTGCTTGACATTAAAAAGAAGGGTAACCTGTCTAACTTAGATCTGAGATACTACACACAATTGATTCTTGATAAAAAGCTTGAAACTCTGCAGGATAAACTTAACAATAAATTCAGACAATGGTCTATCTTCAGCTCTCTGAGTGACAATTTGTTGAGTATTGGTGCTCACCAATCCATTTCTTTGCTGCATTCAATGGTATCTTACAATACAGGAACACCGTGTATTGGTCCTATTTTGATCAGTATAGAGTATTACTGGGACAATGATGTTACTATAGGACAGTTTATTGAAAATGTTGTGAACACAGTTGACTATTCTTGTACATCTGGTTGTGGAGAGTTGTTTATTGATCACTACAGAACGTATGTTCATGGCTCGGCTAAGGTTGATGTTATTGTTGAAAGACTGCCATCTAAAGTACCTTCTTTAAAAAATATTATCTTGATGTGGTCTTACTGCAAACAATGCAAAACTAGCACCCCTGTTTTAAAGATGGATTCGGATACTTGGAATTTCTCTTTTGGTAAGTATATGGAACTGTTCTTTTGGGGTAACACTATGCATAAAGCAAATGTCCAGGGTTGCAAACATGACGTTTTTAAAGACCAGATAAAATACTTTGGATACAATGACATTGTCATAAAATTGGAATGGTCCTCTATTGAAGTGCATTCATTGGTCACACCAAAGCAGCATATAAGTTGGCAGCCGCAAAAAGACATTTTGATCAAATTAGACTTGTTAAATACTATTATTGAACAGGTTCATCTACTATACAGCAGTATTGTAACTAGATTGAAAAGAGTCAAATTGGATAGTAGTATTGAAAGTCTTAATATTGAAGGAAGAGCCAAGAGTATTGAACTGCAACAAACCTCTGTAAACGAAAAGGAAATATTTTTGAAGTATGCTAATGAAGTGTACATGAACACGCCAGGTACAGACCATGTATCTCTAAATGCTGTGGTCTCTAGACTTTACGGCAAATCCTTAGCATGGATGAAAACGGTGAGTGACTTTGAAAAAAAATATTTACCTTCTGAAAGGGATATTGCAAGAATCACATCAAATCAATTGAAAAAATTGTTTATGGATGATCCTGAAGCACATAGTAATAATAAAATGGACCCAGTCCTAGAGAGCGATGAACAGGATAGTGATGTTCCAGTTGAAGTGACTCCAGATCCTCACAGCTCTCTAGAGCCTTTGTTTTCCAGACAAAGCAACTTAACCCCAGGTAAGCCGTATGGTCATTTGGATAAGGTAAAGTCGAATTTTAGTGGTGCTGATTGCATTTCAAGACCAGAAACACCAGATATGTTAGGTCTTGATGACACTAATAATAATAACATTTTGTCTAGGCATCTAAGAACGATGTCTCAAAGTAATGGAAACAAGAATAGGGAATTTTTCTTGAAGAGCATCAGCGATGGTAATCAATATGGTTCCAATAAGATGAATAAAAATGAGGAACCAGAAATTTCAACTAACCAGCAGGATGGAGAAGATGGAAAGGTTGGCAAATTAGCCAATTACTTTAACAACATGTACTTTGATTCTCTATCCAAAGAGTTTGAACATCAAAGAGAACAAGAAAAGGCTGATTTCAAAAAGAAATACCAGTATAGCAACAAGCCTACAAAGATTCAAGAGTCGAATCCTAAAGTTGAGGTCTTTCAAAATGTTGAGGATGCAGTAGCGGAAAATATTACTTATAACAAAAATCTGAATAATGGATTAAGTTCTGTGGCTATGGAAAAAGAAGGTAGCCATAAAACAACTCATAATGTTTACAGTATCAGTTCTTCAGATTCTCGTGCTGATGTAGAAAACTCACTAGAGGTTTGGCAAGATGGTGACGATGAAGTGAAAGCAGAAAAATTGGCCAGACACTTGGATCAAATCAATCCTCGTATTCCAACTGCAAAGGATTTAAAAAGTTCAGATGAGAAAGTTTATGATGAGGTTAACAATAAAAAACAACATGAAAAAGGATCCTTGCTGCAGCTATTGAAAAACTTTTGGGCTGATAGATCTTCAGCTTTGTGGGAACCTTTGTTTTCTCCATTACTAGCTAATGAACACATTTTTGATAACAATCTGGTTATTATCAGGGAAGACGAGCCTTCTTCGATCATATCTTTCTGTTTGAACTCAAAAGAATACTTTAAAAAAATGGAACAGACATACATGGACTATGCCACCAACATTGGTCTGGATACTTCAGATATTGAGAAAGTAACCATGGAAGCTGAGAATAAAGAAGTTATTATTGAGAGCGATGATGATGAGAAAGTTCAGAGCAGTGATATTAAAAACAACCCGGACTATGTCAAAAATCTTATGGAAAATCCACAGCTAATTGAGGCTATGATGAACAAACCTACGCCAATTCATTTAAGATATCAGGTCGAGGACGAAAATGTAGTAATGGCATGTAAGATATTCTTTGCCGATCAATTTGATGCTTTGAGAAGAGCTTATGGAATAGTCAATCCTTTAGAATTTATTCAAAGTCTGTCAAGATGTGTCAAATGGGATAGTAGTGGTGGTAAATCAGGTTCTGTATTTTTGAAAACCTCTGATGATAGATTTGTTTTGAAGGAGCTGTCACATAGTGAGATTGATGCATTTGTTCAATTTGCACCAAACTACTTCAAGTATATGAGTGAGTCTATTTACCAAAAGCTGCCTACAGTGATAGCCAAGATTGTTGGATTTTTCCAAATTCAATTGAAAAATGTTGACACAGGAAAGTCTGTAAAATTTGACTGCATAATCACAGAGAATCTATTTTATGGCAAAAACAATGTGAGAATATTTGATTTGAAGGGTTCAATGAGAAACAGACATGTTCAGCAAACTGGTAAAGAAAATGAGGTCTTGCTTGATGAGAATATGGTTGAGTATATCTATGAAAGTCCGATATTTGTTAGGGAGTATGACAAGAAATTGCTGAGAGCTTCGGTGTGGAATGATACGTTATTCTTGTCGAAGATGAATGTAATGGACTATTCTTTAGTTATTGGTATAGATAACAACAACCACAAGCTCATTGTTGGTATTATCGACTGTATAAGAACGTTTACATGGGACAAGAAGCTGGAAAGTTGGGTCAAAGAAAAAGGGCTCGTAGGAGGAGGAACCAAAGAGCCAACAGTTGTGACCCCTAAGCAATACAAAAACAGATTTAGAGAGGCTATGGATAGATACATCTTAATGGTTCCTGATCCTTGGAGCAAGTCTGAGAACGTAAAATAGCTTATGAGACATCATTGTATATAGGAAACTTTTAAAACTTTTAGAATGATAATACCTTGCTCTTCCACTTCACGTGCGTAACATTTCTTTTTTTTTTTTTTTGATGTTTTTCTTGGCTATAGTGTTTTCTCCGAAGATCACAAATTTTGAAAATAAATTTTTCTGATTTATTCGTTAAAGAATATAATCAACTAGAAGACCCAAAAGAAACATGAATTTTTTAGGGTCACAAGAGATTTTGTCGAACTTATCGCAGCCGGCATCCTACTTGTATGAGAGGATGGCTGAGCAAGGGCCAAATGCTTTATACAACCAACAGCAGGTTGTATCGCTGACTGGGCAGACTATGGAAAACAGTAGATTAGCTCTGCAAGAATTGATAGACAAGAAGCTTTTACAGGTATTGAAGCAAAACAATGAAGTTGTCTTTAAAAAAGTTGATATCACCGAAGCTACGAAGAAGTTATCCATGAACAAGGATGAGCAACTAGTATACTCCCATATCGAGCAAAGTGCCAGAGAAGGTATTTGGGTGAAAACAATCAAAGCCAAAACAAACTTGCACCAGCATATAGTATTGAAGTGTTTGAAGAACCTTGAATCCCAAAGATACATTAAGTGCATCAAGAGTGTGAAGTTTCCTTCTAGAAAGATCTATATGCTGTATAACTTACAGCCATCTGTTGAGGTGACTGGTGGGCCGTGGTATACTGATGGTGAGTTGGATGATGAGTTCATTTCTCATTTACTAACCATTGTGTGGAGGTTTGCTGCAGAAAAAACCTTCCCTGAGGGTTTCAATAACTATGCAAAGGTCAATATGAAAACTGGAGAAAACGAGAAGATCTATACCAAGAACGTGGTAAACTACGTTACCAAGCAAGAAATCCTGGAGTTTATTCAAAAAATCAACATATCCAAAGTTGAATTGAGTATTCCAGACATAGAATCCTTATGTGAGGTATTGTTTTATGATAACAGATTAACCAAAGTTGGTGTCGATGCATATAAAGTCACTTTGCAATCGGTATTAGACTTAATGAGTGATAATCTGGTGCAGGAGAAAAAAGAAGATAAAAGCACTGAGCTGGAGTTCTTGGAGTTGTTCGAGGACAACTACAGTCTTTACAAGTCGAAGAACTTTGTGGAGCCTTCGTTGAACGACAGAGAAACAGTTTACTTTGATGAATGGACCTTGTAGTATTGTAGCCGTATATCGGAGATAATTATTAGCAGAAAAATAACGACAACGTCTCAAAGCTCTGTATTTTTTTTTTTTTTGAAGGGCGGAAGTGAATCTACTTCCCGGTTACACCTAATTGTGTTTTTTTTTTTTTACATAAACGTTCCATATTTGTTTTACATTAAAAAGAAAGGTTTACAAAGAAATTTTACTAAATATAAAGCCTCAGATATAGTCCCAAAGCAATAAGCAAGTAGAAAAAAGAACAACCAATATAATAAAAAAACATATACAATGTCGTGGACCGGATTCAAAAAAGCTGTTAACAGAGCAGGCAGTAGTGTTTTAGTTAAAGATGTCGACAAAACTGTGGATAAAGAATATGATGTTGAGTTAAGAAGATATAAGGTATTGGAAAGAGCGGCTGGTAATTTGAGCAAAGACTCCAAGGGCTTTTTGGATGCCTTGAGAGCCGTCACAGCATCTCAGGTCACCATAGCTGAGATAATTTCCAACTTATATGACGACTCCAAATCATACAACAGTGGGTATAACGTGGGTAACTACTACTTACAGTGTGTCAAAGACTTTGACAGCGAAACTGTCAAGCAACTAGATGGTCCATTCAGAGAGACTGTTTTGGATCCAATTACCAAGTTCAGCAACTACTTCAAAGAAATTGAAGAAGCCATTAAAAAAAGAGATCATAAAAAACAAGATTACGATGCCGCAAAGTCCAAGGTCAGAAGATTGATCGATAAGCCAGCAAAGGACGCTGGGAAGCTACCAAAGGCTGAGAAGGATTTGCAATATGCCAAGGATGTTTACGACCAATTGAATGACCAGCTAAAACAGGAATTACCGCAATTGGTAAGCTTAAGAGTGCCTTATTTCGATCCGTCTTTTGAATCCCTTGTAAAAATCCAATTGAGATTCTGTACTGAGGGATACACAAGATTGGCTCAGATACAGCAGTACCTTGACGAGCAGAGTAGAGACGAGTATGCCAACGGGGTCTTGGACTCGAAGATGGAGCAAATCCTTCAACAAATGTCATCCTTGGACATATGTGCTCTAGGCTATAAGTAAATGATATATATTTCAACCGACGCTGACGTCATACTGATCTTGAAATGCGATAAATGTTTTTCCTAGTTGATTTTTTTTTTTTCACGGGGGTATAAAAAACTGTACTACGGAAGATCCTGTCTCTAAGGCAAAAAAAAAATTTTCAATAAATGCTACTTCAAGCAGAGAAGATCCTTTGTGGAAAAAAAAAAATTAACAGATAACAGATCTTAACAGTTTAATGTCCTCATTACTGGATAACCAAACACCATCTAGTATTCAGACTGGTACCCATATAATGAAGAACTTTCTGTTTCTTCTCACGAAGCTTTCTACCTACGTCAAGATGATAATGGTGTGCTTCATCAATAATCTTGTGGATAAACATATTATTGATGTTATGAATGAGAGTAGACCTTTACCAAAAATTAGCATGACCAGAAGCAACAACCCATCACAGGCTGAGTCCTTACAAAGTGAAAAAAGAGACTTTTCCTTCCCCTTACTTGAAATAGACAGTGAAGATCTAAGGTCTAGGAGCATCCCACATATTCTTGGAGAGTCTTCAGTCTCAGATATAAAAGTATCGCCAGCTGGCCCTGCATTTCCTGCATCTCCTGCCATTTGGGAAGAATCAGAACCAGAGGAGGACGAGGCTGTAAGCAAATATAAAAAAAAGATGTTTCTGTTCAAACGATTTGATTTCAAAACAGTTATCATCGACAAAGATAGATTATCTGCCAACTTAAAAATTTTGGTTTATATGATACTGGCTTTTTCGATCACATTACTGCTCAGAGTGGGTTACATACAAACTTCACTGAACAACTGTGAAAACGACCACCAATTAGTCAAATCATACAAAGAGCTGAGCAAGCTAGACATCATTAGATACTTGCTATTCCAAAAGTCATCGCCATTGATAAACAACTTGAAGGAAACATGCTCACTTAACCACATGCACAGAGATAGACTGAATGTTGTTGTTGTTCCAGCCATTTTAACGATGCTTGACTACACAATATGTGCAGACTATCTCGTTTCAAGTAGATTTTTGAAGAATCTAACACTTCTTGAAGTCTATCACAACTTAAACTCATTGGACTATAACCTGAAGCTGAAAATGTTTGTTTGGCTCGGTGCAAATGTTGCATTTGTCATGAACTTGAAGTTCAACAAATTTGTCCTTAGAACCATCAATGGAGTGGAGTCATATGACATTTTCAGGTTGTTTCAAGTCAAGTTGAATAACAAGCTGGTTTATTTAAGAGTCATTATTTTTTACTCCCTGTGCAAAATTATCCCATTGGCAACCTTGCTGCCTCTGATAATATTGATGAAAATGATGATGGCACTAACACAGGTCATTAATCTAAGATTTGTTCAGCCAAAGGACCCATTCAATGCGTTCAAGCTATCCATGACTTGTCTTGTGTGGGTTGTTAGCTGTGTGGCATTTGGCCAAACCAAAAACCACAATTCACTTTTAAGCCCAAAAACCAATATGGTATATGTCTTCAAAAGACTTTGTGTGCTGATGGTTTGCAAATACTATGCAATTCTGGTGTTTGACTACAAGCTGACCTTAATTCCAATAGACGCCTTTCTTCATGAAAATAGATTGAACTTATTGAGAAAGCCTCTGTTTCTGTTTGAGCCACTGATGTTGTCTATTTTTAGAGGCGAGGCGAACTTAGAGTTCATAATGAACAAGGTTTTGAACTTCTTCAAAACTGGGTCTTTTATTTCTCACACCGAATATATTATTGCGAAGTGCCTGTACGTCGAAACTTTCGAGAACATCAGAGCCTCTTCGAGAGACGAGCTAAGACAAGACGAAATCATCGATGACTTTGCCACTGTGGTCTATTTGACAAACAAGAGATTGGTCAAATGGACCAATAACGGATACGCTCAAATCAACAACGACAGCTTCCAGAGGTTGTCTTGGAGTTTCTTCATCAATAAGTTCTACGGAAGATCTTTAGAGATTGAAGCATTGATAGATTTTGGCAACGAAGAGAATGCTGAAGACACAGAGTTCTTAAACGAATTGAACCCAAAAAATACTTCTCAAAATGAAAACACACACAAGGATAAACTGGTTGTATCTGGAGACAAAAGGAAGTATTGCTTTGTTTATCCTACAAATAAAGATGACGGAACTGCAAATCTATTGCTAATGGATGTTGATAGCTGTAAGTCTAAAATTATATCGCTTGATGATTTTTTGATAGCTGACATAATTGACTGCTACTACTTCCAAGAAGGTTCTTTAGGGACAGATTCTGCCAATAGCTTTTTGGTTGTGACAAGATCTGCCGAGATTATAGAGGTAGATCTGTACAGCTACAGAATAACAAAGAAGAAATTGAATTTGTTGACCAAAATTGACAATTGGAAAAGATTGAAAACAGACAGAATGGCTGAAAGAAGTATTATTTACGATTCACAGAGAAAATACATAGGACAGTATGTTAGATTCAGGGGATGGAAGATTTTGCCTTTCCCAGTTGAAATGAGCACCAAGAATTCTATAAGCAGTTTGGGGATGAAGAAGGGTGTTTCAATGAACACTGTGAACAATATAAAAACCAGTGGTCCAATGATGATGAAAAAGTTTAAGATGTTCCCAATGATCCAGCAAACATCTGACCCCACATCTTCAAGAAGTCAAATATCAGTTAACGGAAACAATAATGACATAATATTGAAGATTGTCACATTAGAGCATCTTGGACTCATTTATGAAATAATTGAAAATGACATGGAATTTAAACATAAATGGGTTATTAGAGTGTTGGACTGCATCACAGGAAAGAAAATCAAAGAATTTGAAATCATCAACAAGAATGTGGACATCAATTCAATAAGATTCACCCACGAGAAGGATCTGAAGTTTTGTGGGTTTTGTGGGTTCTTGAGTTGCAAAAAGCTACATCTCCATTACATGGTAAAAAACCCCAACACAAAAGAAACCACCTTGAATATCGTTGTCTTGGTAAACGGAAGAGTTAAAAACATGAAAAAACAAAGAATATGTTTCAGAACGGAAAGAGACTCAAGAGACATTAGATGCCATGGTATTCAAGAAATGGATGAGATAATCAAGAAGATCAAAGTTCCTGAGAGAGATGTGGAAATGATCTACAACAACTATGAAGACGGGTACATTTATTTCAGTAAGAAAGACAAGAACAAATTCTTCAAAATCAACATAGACTTGTTCAAGATCTGCAGTATTCCAAGTTCTTTTGAGAGCCATGGGTTTGAAAAAGAAAGAATCATAGGGTTTGACAACTTCAAGTACAATATTCCAAAGGCCATAACCGATGAGGAAATCAGAAAGAATGACTTAAAGGAATTGGAAAATGACAGAGAGGATCTGTTGTATGAAGAAGATGGATTGAAAAAAAGAAGATTGGTAAAAGATGAGAATAAAAGATTGAGATACCTATATGATACAAAAGAAAATAGAATGTATTATTATTAATGGAATTTATTTTTATTATATTATTAAATTTAAGCTATATACAAAGACAGATAAAGATAAAGAAGCAAGTCTTATTTCTTGCTTCTTGTTAGTTCAAAGAACTATTATTTATGAGTAAAATTGGTTGTATTTGAAAGCGTAGTAACCCAAACCAATGGAGCCTAAGGAGAATAGAACCAAAGGAACTGGCTTCTTGAAGCTAGACTTGATGGCTCTGGTTAGACCCAAGGCTGATAAAACAGCAGATGTGCCAACTAGGCCAGTAACAGCTGTTTGGTAGTTATCATCAAAGGTATCGTTTTTGATGAATAACCCATTGGCGATGTATAAACCACCGATTGTTAAACCACCCATTAAAGATGGTTTAGAGCCGGACTTGAAGTATCCCATGGCACCACCAGCGGCAGTTAATCCACCCAAAGTAAAAGCTAAATGATCCATTATTAGTCTGTAAGGTTGTAAGTGTGTATTGGTTAATGTGGTTGTTAGTAAAAAAAAGAAAAAAACAGTAAAACAAATCTATACAACAAATATGTTAAAGGCCGTTTTTTTTATGTTTATGATTTGCACCAGGGAGTGAGTGTTTTACAAAAAATAAATATACATGATAAACCCCCCAGCTGCCGGATATAAGATTAAAACTTCATGTTATTTTATAATAAGTCACGTGAATTGAAATTTACAGTTTACATTTCTAAAAAGTTTTTATTTTAAAACAAAATTAAAATTAAAAATAAATTCAATATATATTAATTATTATAAAGATGTAAAGATAATATTACAATGTATTAATACCAGATAGTTACACTACTAGGTTTTTTAAAAAAAATAATACAAACACAATATGTAAATACCACTTTTAATGTTTATTTAACATTAAGTTCCAGTCTTTGTTTTTTATAGAGGATAGTAAATCCCTTCGCAGTTTAAGCATTAAGCGCATAATCACATTCACACAGTCATATGTATTAAAATAACGGCATTTGTGATAAACACAACAACAAAAATACCAATTGGCAAGAGCGTCCTTTCGTATTTCCTCAATTGACAAGAAATTCTCCTCTTTTATTTCTCCTTTAATAATTAATGTGGGTACGAATTCCCCTTTTTTTCAGTAACAGCCAAAATCAAAAAAAAAAAAAAAATGTCAAGTGACTTTTTATCTTTATTTAAACAAAAATTTACACTCCTATCATCAGGTTATATCCCACTTTATACGATTTTCATTTTTGGACAATTTTTGTATCATGTGTAAACGTAAATTACTTAATATTTAATAATTATGGTTATAAATAAAGGTAAATCTATCTACTTTGCAGATCACCATTAAACCAAATGGTATTTAACCTTAGCAAAAAATATACCAAAAAACCGTTCCTAATAAAACTTATATCCGCTACCTTATCTTTTTCCTATTTACTTTACAAAATGAGCATCAATTCAGCTAAAAACCTAGACATCACCAAAGGCAAAACCATTCCTGCCATTGTTATTGGCTCAGGACTAACAGGACTGACCGTCACTGATACCTTGCTAAACAAACACAACTTACAAAACATTGTTTTGATTGAGAAATTCGGTTCTATTGGTGGTAACTCCATCAAGGCTAGCAGTGGTATTTCAGTTTCCAATTCTGAACAGCAACATGCCTTGAACATCGATGACAATGCTGATTACTTCTACCAAGACCTGATTAAGTCCTATAAACTAGCTGCTGAGAATCCCTTACTGCAGAAGCTAAGTGTTGACTGTAATAAGGCCATGGACTACCTGAACAAAGACATTGGCCTTTCGCTAGACAAAATATCCCAGCTAGGTGGCCACTCAAAAAGAAGAACACACAAATCATCAAACGGTATGCCTCCTGGTTTTGAGATGATTTCTAGTCTAAAGAAGAGAATCATTAACAGCCCCAGCGTTGATATTAAATTGAAAACAAAACTAATAGATTTCAACATCGATTTCTCCAGTGGCATAAAGACCTGTATTTTCATGGACTTGGAAACAGGAAAGACAGAAAAGCTATACACAGAAAACGTGGTGTTAGCTACTGGGGGTTTCTCCAGCAACAAAAACCTGATCAAGAACTTCTTGGAAGCGGAAGTCAGCAAGCCAGCCCACAATGCAGCCGGCACACCTGATATAATACCAAAAGAGCTGATTTTGCAGAAACTAGACACCTTGCCTACGTCCAATGGTGAGTTTGCCACTGGTGATCTTTTAGAATTACTGCTCTCCAAACCCAACTTGGACTTTGACTTCAAGGATCTAGCTGAAGTTCAAATCCACCCAACAGGGTTCATTGACCCTAAGGACCCTGACAGCCCCTCAAAGATCCTTGCTGGGGAGCAGCTAAGAGGAAACGGAGGGATTCTTGTCAACCCAATGACAGGAGCCCGTTTTGTCAATGAGCTGGACACCAGAGACAAAGTCACCTCAGCCATCTTTGAACAGAAAATCCCAAACGACAGGGTCTTTTTGATCTTGTCCGAAAAGGGGGCTGAATACAACATGGATACCATCGGCTTTTACCAGAGTCGTGGACTGATCAAAAAAGTCAAAATCAGCGAGTTGTTTGAGGAGAACAAACTCACTGAAAAACTTATTTCTGAACTTAGAAGCTACTCTATTTTGAAAAACGACAGATTTGGAAGGGACTTGAAGATGAACTTGTTCGACGATGACCTGGACGAGTCCTCGGAGATTTTTGTTGCTGAAATAACTCCACTTTTGCACTACACCATGGGTGGTATCAGCATCAACGAAAGAGGATTGATCCTAGACACAGCATCTAATGTCATCAACAGTGGTTTGTACTGTGCTGGTGAGCAAAGTGGTGGTGTCCACGGGAAGAACAGACTTGGTGGGTGCTCTTTATTGGAAAGTGTCGTTTATGGTTTAACCGTTGGAAACGAAATTGGTGCCAAGTACAAAGCCTAATATATAATGAATATATCTTACTTTGGCCTTTGATGATTAAACGCGTTTTAGCTTTTACGCAGCAAAAAAAAGTGTAAATAACCACAATCGCGTTTTTTCCTTTTATCTTCTTTTAAGTTCCTAATGTTTTTTTTTTGTTTTTAAATGAAACGAAATTGCAAAAGACATTACCATACCGAATCATTACAATGGATTTATTCTGGATGATAATCATCGACAAGCAAGTCATTGGGACATCAGTGAAGGAAGTTCCATCCTTGGTACCAAGTAAACACAGCATATCACTGGAAACCGCCGAGTATCTGCAAAAGATATCCAGAAAGTTCATAGACAAAACCACATATCCAAACGAGGTGATAACCGAAGTAGACGACCCGTTTGCTTTCAGATCAATAATTGACAGATATGAAAAGACACAGCGGGTTTTTGTAGTTGGGTCATTCGTCCACAACTTCAGCGCCAGCCAACCCCCCAAAACGGTGGACAAATACATGCGCAGAATAAGAGAAGTAACAGAAACATATAGGATGTACAATGACATTATCACAGAGTCGCAGAAGAAAAAATTTATAGAGCATATCAACAACAGTATTTGAATGTATATATATATGGTGTAATTACCTCACGGAATGATGCGTTTGCACATCACAGGGATATATGGTCTATCATGTGTTTTATGACTGAAGTTCCCTCCTTGAAATTTTCATTGGGCTTGTCGTATCTCACAATGATAGCCGCGTGGGTGAATGTAGACTCCTTGATCAAACACGGGTATCTCTCCCATCTCAACGTGTGTTTGTTCAAGTTGCTGATGATTCTATGTTGTAACTCAAAGTCACTAGGATTGACTATCTCGATGTCAAAGAAGGTCTGTTTCAAATGGAACAACTCCTCATACCCCAAATCAATCAACTCACGCAAATAATAACTTGGTTTGTTGTCTGTGTGTATCAACGATTTGAATGTTCTCTTGGCGAGTGATAAAGCTGATTTATTGTTGGTATTGAATGACTCCGCAATGATATCATTGTTGGATTTGGTAGCATTGATGATCAAGGGTGTAGTGTCATTTTCCGAATCAGAGCAGTCAGAGGAATCAGAAGGCATTATTATGTCTGGTTTGATTTCCATGTTGATTTTGATGTGATTAACCAACTTGAAATCAGTTTTGTACTGTTTGATCATCTTCTGTCTTCTTATGTATGACAAGATTATCTCATATGGTGTTTTGAACAACACAAACAGAAGCAAGAAGAAGATAGATATTACTTTATCATAGAAAGCTACCAGGGACTGTAGAAACTTGCTGTTTTTGTTTGTTATAGTTAGTTCAACATCAACATCTAATTCTTTGGCTGTTTCCTCATTGATAACGCTGAATTTCTCTTCAAGCTTGAATTCATCAGTAACTTTTTTTTCAATGGTCAAATGACTGGATTCATAATCAATCACAACATTGTTGTATCCATCAATGAACTTCACCCACTTGTTGTTTCCGTCGTGGTCTTTGTCATAGAAGATCTTGAAGGGATCAACATGTGAGATACCTGTGGTGAAGAAGTTAGTCTTTAGATCGTTTATGCAGTTACTATACAACTTCAAGTGCTTGAATTTTTTTAATCCTTTGACAAAAGAAGAGCTTGGCAACGACATCTGGTAGATTATTTTATCCTTATCGTTTAAGTACAATTGAACCCCAGAATGGCCAACCAATTTGGCTACTCTACTGTAAGGCGAAATAACGCCTACATGGGGACTTACAAAGGTAATGAAATTCACAAACTCAATAGAGGCTTCAGACAGATGGCCAATCCACTTAGAGCTGAAGAAGTTTTCATTGTATAGAAGTCCCAAACAATATCTGGAAATTAAGCCACCTAAGGAGTATGATATGATAGAAAATTTGTTTATTTGAACGTTATCGTTGCTTTGATAGATTGTGTTTACAACGTCATAGATCTCCAACTGTAGCCGTTTACCGCAGATTTCTATACCGTCGTAAGTTTTGAATTTGGAGTTTTTGGAACTTGTGTAGATCACATTGTATTGCTTATCTTTGTCATTATCTTCCAACTCTGATATGTGGGACAACTCTATGTTACTAACGGAGCGGTTCAATAAACCCTTGCTCATGTAAGCCATATCATTATTGCAGCCCCACAAACCATGGACTAGAATGATTAAGTGAATATTGTTTACCATGTCTAAACTTTGACCGGAAAAAGGATGAGATAGTATATGCGTGATGTTTAAGATTGATAGCGCTATAACTTATGCACAGATTACAGATGCTAGTGATATCTCAAAATATATAAGAAGTATGATGGTATTTTGTAGCAAGATTGTTAGATTGAATATACAAATAATAAAAGAAAGAGAAGTTTTGATATAATTTATACTAAACTTCTGTTATTCTCAGTAATGAAAGTGAGTAAAAAAATAAAACTGGATTAACTTATTTTTCTTTGTAATTGTAAAAATTGGCTGGTTTATCTTGTGTATATTTTTTGTTACCCATTTTATTATCAGGAGGGGAAATCAAACCACATCGTGAAAAAAAATAGATAAGGATTAACTACCCCTGTGTTAATGTATGTACTCAGTCTTTCTCAAGAAAAACTATGAATAGATGTAAGAAAATGAGATCTTTGATTAATGGGAGAAGAAACCAAGGGCTGTAATTCTGAATTTGCTAGAACGTCATAATCAATGAGCAAACCAATAATTGTGAAAATAGATTCCGGAAATTAAATACCGCTTATTAATCAATTGCGTCATTGAAACCTTCTTTTTTTTGCCCTGTTCTCATTAACGTCTTCATACTTACTATTGTGTAGTATTCCTCTGTAAATGTTTTCCAGTGAGCTGCTATGGTCTTTAATGTATTCGTCCGCAAAACAGTCTTCTATGTCGTATCTTTTCTCGTCGTCTATGGTCAACAGCTTATTCAGAAAGCACACACACGACTCAGAAACAGAAAATCTTTCTTTGATTTTCAACAATTTACCATCCATCCAAAGTTGGAGGTCATCTAGCGTGTACTCTGCAAACTTCTCCAAAAAGCTCTGGTCATACTTTTTCTCAAAAAATGGCTCACCAGTCAATAAGTAGTAGAAGATAATGCCTAATGACCAAATGTCACATTTTTTGTCATACCCAAAGCTCTCGGCATCCTCTTCTTTTTGACAAAGCTTGCTTTGTATCACATCCCTCATGGTGTTCTTGTGAAAGTTCCCCACCTCTGGCGCTGAATACTCGGGTGTTCCAATGCACGTTGTCATTCTCATGCTTTTCTGCTTTGCTATTCCAAAATCTGCTAACATGATTCTACTCAGCTTTTCTGGGGTTTCCAGCAAAATATTGTCCAGCTTCAAGTCACGATGAGCTAGATTCTGTGAATGTAAATACTCAATGGCAAGCATGATCTGATAGATTATCAGTAAACATTCTGCTTCAGCCAAGCTTCTCAACACAAGTGTTTTGGAATCGAGCAAATAGGAAAACAGATCACCCCCATGGGCCTGCTCTTGAAATATCAAAAAATTGGACTTATCAAAAGTATGCCCGTTTTTTAATTGGCTCTCATGAGTTTCTGTGGTGTAATATCCAATGTACTTGACAACATTAGGGTGATCTAAATTTTGCATAATTTTCTTTTCCTTCATTGCCTTGCTGTAGAGCTGTGGCGACTTTCCAAACTCTTTCTTATAAGCTACAATAAACTCAGGCTCGCTCACACTTTTTGCAGGAATAATAATATCTTTGATGATTTTGCAAACAGTTAGGCTCTTTTTGTTTTTCATGTCTAAACAGCCGCAAACAACACCAAATGAGCCCGACCCAAAGAATGTATTGTTGAACTGCCACCTACCGTCCTGGATGTTCTCTTTTTTTACAAAATCCAATAATTTCTGTAGCTCATCGTCGTTTTCTTTATTCGGAATTTTCTTTTTGTCGATTACAAACTTGAACATAAGGACTGAATCACTCACTGCCTCCTTTGCGTGAACTTCGTGTGGGAAGTACAAGCAAGTGCCATTCATAGCCACATGGATTTCTTTATTCTTGATTTTTACCATGTTTTGTTCTTTTTCACTGACGTAAAGAGTTCCATTTAACGAAGTGTCCTGAACATACACGATGGGGTCGTAGGTGGAATCAAATTGCGTGCACCAGAACTTGAAGTGCGTGGATGAAATGTACTGGTCTCCTTGGATGGGCACAGTGCAATCACTGTCCCTTCCACAAGTATAGACTTTGTTTCTGTAGATTTTTACTGCTCTGCTGAGTTTTTTGTTTTCGTAAAGGTGCAGCATCCCAATGTGGTTTCTTTGTCTAGATGTTTTTGCCATTGTAATAACACAGGTATTGGTTGCATGACCAAAAGAGCAGCTGTTATAAAACAGCAAACTTAGAATATTTTTTTCTTGTAGTGAGCTCACTTAATAATGATTGCCAAAAAGTGAAAAAAATATGTCTAATAAGACTTTATTACCTGGGGGAAAAAGCAAAATATTTACAGTTGTTAAAGATTTTTTTTTCCTCATTTGGAAAACGCGCTAAAGATTAAACCTCTTTGAATAGGTATTAGCCGCCATCACGTGTTCTTTAAAAAAGCCCAACAAAAAAAAAAAATTATGTCGGTATTCAATGTACCCACTGCAAGAAAACTTAAGGGGATACAATATTACCCCCCTTTCACAACAACCCATCAAACCCATACACCATAAACATGAACCAGAGCTATGAATTCAAAACCCCAGCGACACCACCCGCAGAAGACGGGATGGATACGCCACAGTCAATAGCCGAGCTGGACGACGACGACATCCTTGACCTGAACATAACCAGCTACAACACCCTGCCACCTGCAACGCCTCTTGTTGAGAACGAGAACGTTGAGCCAATGGAGGTTGACTCTGACATTGAGGAGATCAGTTACGAGCCAGCGATTGCATTCACCCCCACAGCGATCTACCCCCATCGGGAGCGGGTGCAGTACGACGTCGACATCGAGGTCGTCAGCAGGAGACTGTCGGATGTGCAGCAGATGAAGTTCCTGAACCACTGCGAGGAAACAAGCGCGGAGATCCAGAAGGAGTACATCAGATGGAAGAACATGGAGGCGGAGATCAACGATGTCAGGGACAACGAGCACCTGGTTGTTACGCTTACAAGGTTCAAAAGACTTATCGACTTCGTGTGGCACACCATTGACTGGAACAGCAAGGACACAGCCTCCTTGCTGCAGTATGTCGAGGCAGACGACTTCGACCCCCTGCAGAGCATCAAGGTGTTCAGCCAGGTGCAGGATCTCGGGCAAGTTGCGATTTTCCTGAAGCTTGCAGACGACCTGCTGAGTACTGTTGTCAAGTACAGGATCCTCGAGGCTGACACGGAAAGCACTGTTTTCCAGTGGATCTTTAAGGTCTTCTACATCCTTGATGACGTGTTCATGCTGCTCGCACATGACCTCAGAGTGAACGGCGTGCGTGCGCTGATGAAAATGACCGAAGCCGTTAGACTGAAACCCATTCTTGAAAGGTCAAGAATTGAAATAACAACTTGGTTTAAAGACTGTGGCGTCAACAAGTATCAGTATGAACTGAGTAAAATATATGAAAAATCGCTATATAACCTCCATCTATAAATCATTGCTGTTTGCTGAAACCGGTTTGTAGCTGGATTTGTCCAGCAAAATTGTAATCTCTTTGGTCAGCTTGGCCAACAGGGACAGGTTCTCCGAGAGCCAGTTCTTGTTGCTTTCGTTGCTGATTATGTCCGTCAGCTCTGCGAGTCTCTGCTTGACACTGCTCAAGAAAATCAACACAGATTTGATCTGCTTCGACATCAATCCCCAGATCCTGGAGTCTTCTTCCCGGGTCTGGATCTCGGTGTTCAACAGACTGTCGATTTTCTTACAGTTCCTGCAGCTTTGCAGAAGCGCCTCAAACAGCTCATGACCAGTGATCATCTCCTCGATCTCCGTAACAACTCCTTCAGAAATCATCGTGTGCAGGTTCTTTAAGGATTGAATCAACTTGATGTCCTCACTGTTCTGGTGCTTGTGAACGCCAGGCGTGCTTTGCACTGATGAGACCGCAGAAGTGTGGCTGCTTGCGCTGGGTGTTGGCAGAATAACCTGGCCAAGAATAGGCGAGAGAATCGACAACTCAGGTGAAATGAAGTTGCTTGAAATAGTTCTTTTGAAAGTCGGGATTGGTGGTGAGGAAATCAGAATAGGCGTGATTGCAGGCATTGGAGTCTGGTTTAGTCCAGATCCAGATTTGGTGGATGAGCCCACTGATGATGTCTCAGGGCTGGGGTTGGAGTTCAGAGTTGAGTTGTTTGGCATTTCACTGACAATGACGGTATTTTCAAATCCATTAGGTGGGGAGGTACCATTGGCTCTGTTTTCCATGCTGTCGCTCTTAACGAAGGAAGACGTTCTGGATCTTTCCCCTGCCAGAGGCATTGTATTGGTGGGTTTGTGTTTGATGATCATATAGGCATTGTACAACTCAGTGTAAGAGTTCATCAGATTCATATAGAACATTCTTAAGAAACACAATTCAACATTCTGGAAGAAGCTGTTGAAGTTGGTTTTTAGGAGCTTGAATATTTGTTTGAAAAAGGGGAAAATGTCTTGGCATGTCTTAACCAAAATTTTCTTGCTGCTTACATTGATATCTCCGCTCAAAGAAGTTTCTTCTTCCTCACACTTCTCCAAAACCTCAACTAGGTTGTCTACAGCATGTGATGTAGAGTACAGTAATTGAATGACATTCATGGCAATAGTCTTGTCTTTGCCGAATTGTGCAACTCTTCTCAAGGTTTGTTGGGATTCAGTAAAGGTAAAGAGCAATCTTCTGCAGCAGATCAACAGCTTGTCGTATTTGATGATTTGTGATTTTTTTCTTACTTGGTCAATGGTATCTTTTGGTAGATTTCCAAACTCAAACTTCCCGTTATCCTTGCTGACTTTTCTATGGTCATCAATCAAATTTGTTTTGTGTTCTGAGGAAAAAGAAGATACTCTGTGATTGTGGCTATTGCCCGTAGAGACTCCATATCCATTGGTATTTGCTGCAGAGACGCTGTTTGAAGTTCCTTTTCTGGTTTTGCTTTTGCTTGTATTCTTTTTGATGCTCAAGGTATTCCCTTCATTGCCTCCGTTGTTGGCCATTGCTTGGATGTTCTTTTTTATATTTGCAGAGTTGCTTCCAGAGATATCCGACACGCTGGAGGTTCTGCTTCTGACAATAGTTCCAAACATAAGAGGTGCTGATGCTGAATGATCTGTGTGTGTTGGGGTTCTAGATCTTCCAATCTCTTGGGACAAGGCACTGGTATGGATACTTGTGGCAGGGTTTTTGAACAATGATGTCTTTGTCTTTAGTGATATATTGCTGCTTGTGTTTTGGGAAGCAGGGTTGGCATTTGGGCTGTGACTTTTAGAGTTTAGAGTTGAGTTTGCAACATTCAGACTTTGATCCTCATCAACATCCTCAGGTAATACCGATAACCGCTTGAAGTATTCGTTGTATTTGGAATGAGAGTTGTTGGAAATCATATTTGCAGGGTTTGTATTTGTAACATAGCTTCGGAGATTGACCAAGAAATCTTTGGATATTACTGGGAGGAGATCCATGTCTGGAATATCATTAACATCAACAATTTTCAAGGAAGGTAACTTGATCAACCCTGTTAGTTGATTTATGCTTGTAAACTTATTGTTGTTGATGTTCAAGTACTTCAAGTTCACAAGTTCGTTGATCTTGTTCTGTGGAATGTTTATGGGTCTATCTAGTTTGTTGTCTGATATTTCAAGGATGATAATTGATGGTGGGAGGATGTTGAATGGGATTTCGTGGAAGTTGTTATTTTTCAAATCAAGAACTTTGAGGTTATGCAGAAAGGATATTTCCATGGGCAAGACATTCAATTTGTTGTTGGACAAAAACAGCTTTTCTAGAAGCTTTCCATTTTCATGTTCTTTTTTATTCACTTCCAAAAGATGGTTCATTACTATATCTCTGTCAGAAAGAGAATCAAGATTCACGAGTGCTGAGTTGAGGTCTATGGTGGAGTACCACTCGCATTCTCTTTGCATCAGTGCCTTGATGTCTTCAACTTTATCTGAGCTGTGTTTTAAAGGAGTAGTATTTTCAGTCATAATTGTGTAGGTGTAATTTGCTATTTTAAATTAACATTTGAGATGTACTTATTAAAAAAAAAAACACGAATGAGTAACGTATTTGTTGAGGGTGAGTGATTGGTGAATAAGATCGGTATTAACAAAAGACTTGGAGTTTGATGGTCTTATATTTTTGTCTTATTTGTGTGTGTGTTTGTTTTAAGTATTCACGATGGTAGCTGTGTGTGTGTGTGTTTTCGATTGTTCCTTTTTTGGTGGACAGCATTAATAATTTAAATTAGGAGAAAAAAAAGCTGTAAATCCCCCCAAAGAAAAACCAAAATAAGTCAGGCAAAGAGAAATTGAGTGCCAAAAAAAAAAAAAAAAGAAAAACAACAAAAAAAAAAAAAAAACAAGCACATCTGAATGTGTGTGCAGCCAGATTTGCCTATTTTATTTAATTTAATTTTTATGCCAGAAAGGAGAGCAGAAAACACACAACAAAGTGTATGTACCATTTTGTATATAATGATTGTGGTTGTATGAAGTACAAAACACCAGCTTGTAACATTAGTAAAATATGGACTAAAGCGTAAAACAGGGATGTGTACAACAGATTTTTATATCCTCTAGCAAACCACGTGACAGCACACAGTGTTTTCTACACACACTTCACAGAAAACATGCTTTCTTGTTTTCATACCCGATAAAATACACACGTGACATTTATGTTTTTATCTCCGATAAACAGTTTTTCAATAGCACAGTAAGAATCTTGATTTTCCAGTTTTCAATTTTTTTTTTTTGTTTTTAATTTCTCTTTCATTTTTTCTATGGTTTTTACCTAATTCATGGCATTCCGTTTCAATAACACATCATATAGACAACCATAGAAAACAACTAAGGAAGAAAAAAAAGCACAATGGGTTGGTTATGGAATGATAGTAATAAACAAAGCTTCGCAAATGATGCTGCTACAGAACCCCCACTAAATAAGTCTTCATATATGAAGGACAATTTGAAGCACATACTCCAAATGTCAGCGTCTGGGAAATCTGCTGATGGGTGTCCTGTTATAAATCCTAAGAAAAAACAACAACAAGAAGAAGAAATAAACCCTACTAACAACATGCCGGACTTAAGAAACGCCAAGCAATCATGGCAAAAAATGGATCTGCCAACAGAAAGAGAAATCAGCACGATTCCAAAGAAAGATGGAAGTCTTTGGGAGTACCCATCTCCCCAGCAGATGTACAATGCAATGGTAAGAAAGGGGAAGATAGACAGCGTGACTGGGAAGGAGATTCCTGAGGAGGATGTTGAGAGCATGGTTAATGTGCACAACTTCCTGAATGAGCTATGCTGGCAAGAAGTATTGAACTGGGAAAAGTTCAGTCAAAAGAAGGAAGAGCCTGATGTGAAGTTGGTGAAGTTCACAGGAAGACCTACGGACATAACCCCAAGAGCCAGATTCTACCACGAACTAAGCAAGATCTTCCCTGAGAAGGTTGCTGGAACCTTGCCATTTGACAGACATGATTGGTTTGTGAAGAGAGAAGATGGTAAAATGGTTAGATATGTGATTGATTTTTATGAACAAGCAGATGATGAAGAAACAGGTGAGCCTGTATTTTCATGTGACATCAGACCTGGTTTGGACAACTTGTCAAACTGCAGAGACAGATTCAACAAGTACTGGTTTGATAAGGAGTGAGTCCAGAGTGGCCAATCATGTAAATACGATATCATAAAAAAAAAAAAAAAAGAAGCCCTAAATATTTATTAAATTGTTTAAAAAAAAAGAAGCCCTATATTTCGGGGGGTTTATTAAAAAAACCAACCCAGATGTTAACCATCTTTCTTATTAGCGTATTTTTTTTTTTTGCCCATATTTCTCTAATATATTTTTTTTATAGGCCTTAGATTAGATTTGGTGGGTGTTGCCAATGGCGTGAATCAAAAACCTCAGCACAAAAAAAAAAAAAATAACTGGTGAAAAAAAAAAAAAGAAATTTTGCCTTTGGGAGGGCCTGTACTTAATTTTTTTTTTTTTTTGGTGAGACACACACCAGTATTTCTCTCACTTGCTTCTTTTTTTCATTTTCATTTGATTAGTAAAAATTATCAGCATTAGAAGTACTGCTGTTAGTTAAAAAAGAAAAAAAAGTTAGACTAGCATAGAGACCAGCAACAAGGTATTCCAACAATACAAGCATAACAACTCAACAGTTAGCATAGACTATCACACATTAGTCTATACAGATTCTCAGAATCATCCAACCATATCAAGATAGGATAACCGATTATTATTTTTTTTACTAGCACTGATTTATTTGCGCTTTGAGGGTTAATTTTTTTTTATTTTCCTATTATTTTTTCTTTGTATCAGGAAAATACCCACCTTTTCTACAACCAGCAAAAAAAAAAAAACAAGAGAGAAAGTAAAAGGTCAGCTTTCAATCACCACAATAACAAGAAACACCTTTAGCACCAATAGGTATTGCCATTGACCAAGAAAAGATATAAATAGCTTAAGATGACTGGCAACAACAGCAGATATCAAAACAGAGCACTCTGTTCTGAAATCATTTCACATGAAAACGCTTGCCAAGAGTATGCCGTTGAGATGCTTGATCATTATGTTTTCATTGATGAAAAATACACTAAAAGTCTTTTTGACAAAGACTTACAAAACTATTATACTTCCATCCAAAAAAGCAAAAAACACCTGGTCATGTTTGATTCTTTGAAGAAGCTGATCTTGGATTTTATCATGTGCTGCCACACAAAAATGAAGTTATCCACACCTACTTTACTGCTATCGTTTAAGATATTAGAAAAGTACATTTTCATGAGAAACAAACAACACGATTATCTTCAAGAGCTAATCGAAGACAGGCTGCAATTCCAGCTCATTGGTATTGTTTCTCTATGGATAGCCAGCAAATACATCGACACAAAATACAAGCACTTCACAATAGATACTCTGTTGGAGCTAATCAGCGCTCCGCAGTATCCAAAGTCATACTGGACCAGAATGCAAAACGAAGAAGACAACAAGTCCGGAAGTTCGATGTCCACCCCAATTGCCACTCCAAAGCTGGTTACCCCAATGGGCAAGACAACAAACTCCAAGGAATACAACTACGATTCTATGAGACTTGATAACTCTAGACAGCAAAACGTTCAATGCAACACAGAAAAAGAATATACGGAACATATTCAAAAAATTACCAATAAACGGAACAGTCTCAAAAGACATGTTAAAACTATAGAACTGGATATCCTCAACAAACTTGATTGGAGCATCAGCGACATCCCCACCAATGACTTTTTCATTGACATTTCTCTTAGAGCTCTCCAAGCCTACCAGGAATCCACGTCTGCTATAAACTCAAAGAACTTTTTGTTTTTCTATGACACAAACGATATCAACCAGCTGAAGTTTGGCTCCCAAATGCTCAGTGAATTGGTATCCTTCCATTGCGAGGTTTTCAAAAACAGAGTTTCAATCCATGACATATCCAATGCTGCTTTGCAAGTAATGAAGCTTGCGATCCTGAACTACAAAATGGACAGATTTGTCCACTTGGAAAAGACCTCAACTGCCTACAAGATAGTCAAGCTGTTTGGCAATTGTAACAAGCAGGACCAGCTGCCGTTTTCTTTCAAACTGAAGTACTTCCCAAAGAATTCCCTGCAGTACCCTGTCTTCTTAAAGTCTCTGTTGAGGTATGTTGACAAGATGTATGAAATCAGCGAAGTTAGCGGTGCTCAAACACTTTCAAAGGTCCTGCCTACAACCCCAATAACACCAGATTTGATCAAGAACGGTTCCAAGAGATCCAGACAAGATGTTGGATTGGATGGTGAGACTCTAGTGACCAATCACAACAACGAGTGCTCTGAAGACCAGCCTGAAAAGAAGAAGCTGATGTTTGAACTCAGACGTGAAAGCAAAGGATAGCCGAGAAACAACAATTATATATCCAAAGTTAACTTTATAGACATAAACCAATTTTTTTTCTTTTTTGTTTTACAGCTAGATACAAGATAAGTGAAATTTTGCTTGTTTGTTGAAAATATCTTCCCATCTACCATGTGTTTTATTTTGTGTTGAAATCCATCAATCATATTCTTACAACCTTTTTTTTTTTTCTTTTTTTTTTTAATAGTTTTTGAGTTTTTTGTTGGTGGAGTTTACATTTTAAAAAAATGACATTTTGGAGCTACACATAAGCTGCGGGAAGTCTGTTTGTTTTTTTTGTTCACACTTATTTTGAGTCGTGAATATCGTCTTTTTTTTTATCGCTTATTTTTTTGAACTGTGCATTGTTCGAAGATCTGCATTGCGTATTACTGCCATGATAAGATTTTTTTAAGGGGTAGAAACCGTTGAAAAAAGCCGGCCGTTTTTTTTTCTCAGAGCAGCCATATATCCGACATGACATGTGACATGTTCTGTTTTTTCTTCCCAATGTCAAAAAAAAAAATTCATAGCAGGACAGGCAAAAAAATGTCTAGCCTATAGCAGCACCAACAAACTACAGCACCAACAAACTACAGTCCCAAAAAAAAAAAAAAAACAAAAATGAAAAACAGATCTACGGTGAGGTACAACAAAAATCAAATCAAAAACGCAACCATCCACAATGGAAAACGACAAGAAAAAACAAAAAGTAGACACACAGCCTGATCTGGCTAACCAGCTTCCACAAATCAACCTTCGTCAGCCTCTGAAGTTCCAGTACGCACCAGAGTTTGCTTCCTCTTTGAAGGCTGAGAACATCAAGGATACCTTCAAGAGCAGGCACGACGAGCTGCTGCTGGTGGAGAAGCTTGTCAGTGGTGGGTATGGGTCCGGAACACAAAGATTCAAGATGCCTTTTGATGAGTTTTTTAAAAGACTGGACAGCGGCGAGCAGCTGTATCTGAGCACGCAGTACCTGATGGATGATCCAGACTCTAACATGGCTGAATTCGAAGATGACAGCGATGGGAACGAAAGTATTGGGGGTTTTGGTGACAACCCAGACCTGCTAAATGGCTTGGGGTCAGACTTTGAGGATGACTATGTTGATGATGTCCAGCCAGACGAAGAAGAAGAAGAAGAAGGCGAAGACCCGGAAGAGATGATGGAAAGGTTCGAGGATATTTATCAAAGACCAATGCACAAGCTAGTACACAAGCTGCCTTTGAACTTCCCTTTCACAGAAAATTTGGTTCTGCAACAGATCAATCTGTGGATGGGGTCAAGCGCAAAGGTTATTGAGTACACAGATAAGGATTTTGAAGATCTCGACAAGATTGGGAAAAAGGTTCCTAATGGGTATACATCCACTGGTTTGCACCATGACCATGCTGACAACATATACATTCCAGTTGAAGGCCACAAAAGATTCACTCTTTACCCGCCATCTGTGGCCAAGAGCCTGTACACTGTTGGTGACATTGAAACAGTTTTCGACAACGGTATCATCGACTACAAGATGAATGAAAACGCACCTAATTGGGTCACTGTCAATGCCAATGGATCTCAGCTTCCTGACCTAGAACCATTCAATAAGGGAAAGATGAACCACAAAGTCGATCCTCCTTCATTTTCAAAGATCAACCCTGTCTTCCTCCACTTGGATGAAATAGAAGACGAAAACACTAGAGCAAAGCTGCATGAAAGAGGCAGCCAGCTCTTCCCAGAGTTCTTCAAAGACGAGGTCATGTCCCAAAGAATAATCATTGACCTGAAGCCAGGCGATGTTCTGTACTTGCCTGCTGGGTGGTTCCATGAAGTTAGTAGCAGAGGCAAATACCACATTGCCTGCAACTACTGGTTTGTTCCGCCAGACAACTTTGGTGGCGAGAAAATGTATAGCGACAATCTGATATACGAGATTGATGCTATGAACCAAAAGGCTATAGAGTTTTACAAGATGACTGTTGACGAAGAATGATTTATATAGTTGTGTTTATTATTAAAATAAAAAAAAATAGTGCTATTTTTATTTTTTTGCTTCTTCAAAGAATCGAAGAAAGCTGCATGTGCAAGACAAAACAACATTGAATATCCTGCTTTAACCAACTTTTTAAAAAAAAATTAGTTAATCCTTTTGATTACAATAAAACGGTTCATCCTTATGCAGGGGAACTGCTGATCATCTCTGTATTTTTTTCAATTCTTTTAAATTTCTGAAAATTTAAAATTAAAGAATGTTTACTGAACATAAACCATTGGACTAAAAAGCCCAATGAATTCAGAAACATATTGTTGGTTGTAATTCGAGTATATATAGAGTATGTATTTAATGTTTTTTTTGCTACAAAAAAAAGTATAATTGCTGATTTAGGAAGTTAACATTCGATTTTTTTTTGAAAGTTATTCGAATTGGGTATCATAGGTAAACTCATGGGAGCGCTATAAAAGTAGCATTTTTCTTGGGTTTATATATCCGTAAAGGGTAAAAATGTTTATATTTGCTGCATTTCTTGAATTAAAAATCCATTTTTATGTCCGTTTCAGGAAATATTTTGCGGTAAAAAACTGTAATATTCCGTAAAAAAAAATTAATCTTTTGACTTTCTCGCACAAACAAACATTAGCCAAGTTCCTATTGCGATGATGTATGTGGCTGACTGTTGCCTTCTCTCGCACGCTAATGGGTTTATAATTTACTATACCTTTTCAAAATTTCCTAAAAGAGTAATTTTTTAATCATTTATCTTATCTTTCAAAATCTTAACTCATTGAATTCATTGCAGCCGTTCGTTGAATTAAAAACGACAATAAGATGGCTTGCGTTTAATCAATTCAAAAGAGGAAATATATTTTATCTTCAAGGAAATGATATAAGGAAAAAGAGAAGGCAGAGTGTAAAACCAAAAAGAAACATATATTTGTTTTTCTTGACAAACGTTTTCGTTTACAAGATACTCCTAAATAAATAATCACATTTGTTCCTAATAAAAATAGAGATTCAAAGCTTCGCTGCAAATGGCTCTCTCACAAGCTCCACCGGCATTTCTAGACACCATAAAGGAAGACACACCATCCATTGCGGAAATAGATACTTTAAAAACCCCAATATCTGATCATCTATCATTAGCCATCGCTTTTAAAAAGACATCTCCATCTCAGAAAAAAACCTATAACAAATTGAAAAGCAAGCAAACACCTGTGCATTACACTGACGATGATTACTTCCCGTCAACAAGAGTAACCGCAGTTAGAGTAGCGCCTGAGATGGATGAGACTTTGTCCAAAGACACAGTTCTTTTGAACATTTTGAATATTTTATACGAAAATGAATCTGGAAATGAATTAGAAAATGGATTGACTGTCAAGCAAATCTGTGATATGCTGCTAGTAAAAGATCCCGATATGATATCCTTGTCTACAAAATTTGCCAATCTGATATCTGCCAAGATTAATGCTTATGCAAAAAAAGTTGAAAACAGAGTACGTGGTGACTATAAAGTTAACATCAAGTACTGGATTATAAGAAAATGGGCTAAAGGAAACTCACCTAGAAGAATGGTATACATCTATAAAGGACTGCTTCCTAACGACTATATTGAAGCTCCACCAAAAACTGCCGAATTGTCTTCATCATTCGTGGAGTCTCCAAATAAATACGAAGCAGATGCTGTTTTTATAAAAGAGCCCATCAAAGACAGCAAAGCTCAACAAATACCTGGTAAAAATCTAAACTATAGCACAATAATTAACGGAAGCACCCTCAATAGACTCAATACCACAAACGAAGCAACGAACACTTCAACAAAGAGCAAAATTGCTCTTACAAAAAACAAAAACAAATTTTCAGTTAGCTTTAATAGATTCCAGCAGTTCGGTTATAAAGAAATAACCGGATCTCTAGGGAACACAAAAAGCAAAACCACGGACATTAAGCAATCAGAAGAAGTCAATCTGTCACCGTTGCTAGACGAATCCCTCAATCTCGATGATGACTACATGAATACCAATATTGCCTCTCCAAAAAAAAAGAGCAATCAAACCGTTCAAACATCAAATAAAGACATGGTCATAAACAAAGCAGATTTAACACAACAACTGCAACTGATACAAAAATCCATATACCAAGCCTCTCCAGTGCAGAGAATACAAAAGTACAACAGAGAAAAGAGAAGGAATAGCACAAATCTGCTGTTCAACAAACGATGGATGGAGACTCTGAAAAGTGGATTCATGTATGAAGAAATGAGTGCTCCGGACAAACTCAATTTGTCAGACTTTGATCGATTGTTTGATTAATTCTTCTTTCCTCTTTTTTTGTTATTTTTTATTTTCTATATTTGAGTCTACACCCACCATTGCTACATATCTTAGACTTACAATTATATAAATTGATAACCTAATTATTAATCTTTAATAACAGAAAAGTTTTCCATATTGATTAATGGCCCTTTGAAGTGTGTATTATTCTTGTTTTTATAAAAAAAAGATGTTCCAGAGCTTGGATGTTGGCCGTTAACGCCTTAAGGTTAACTCATTATCAATACCGAGAGGGTTGTGTATAGACTTAGTTGACTTTAATCGAATCAGTTGTACATTTGCAATTATATCCGATAAACGAGTTTATTTTTATTTACTATTTTTTCACGTAGGTCATGCAATTTTTCAAAAGAAGTCATGATTTCTTTAGTCATCATACATTACAGTACATGTCTAAATACTCACATTTTTTAAAAAAAGCCATACTCGTTTATTGATATTGTAAAAAAAACCAAAACATATTACTGCATAAAGATATGCTAAGACTTAACAGAGTTAGCGTTTTGCTAAAGAAACCTATTAGATTCACATCCCTTAGATGTGCCAGCACTTTATCAGCTGAGCAATTGTCATTGCTTAATGAAGAAAGAGTCATTGACAAAACTGATGTGATTATCATTGGTGGTGGTCCAGCTGGTTTGAGTGCAAGTATAAGACTGAAACAGAAGAACCCATCCCTTCGTGTTGTATTATTGGAGAAAGCCTCGGAATTTGGTGGCCATACAGTTTCAGGTGTCATCATGGAACCTAGATCGATCAACGAGCTATTCCCAGATGATATCAACAAATCAGGTATCGCTTTGCCTGAAAACTTACTGGAAAAAGTCAGCAGTGAATCATTAAGCTTCTTGTTGCCTAATGGCTGGAAGCTGCCATTGCCGGAGCCACCTGCCATGAAGAATAAAAACAAAAACTTCGTAGGTTCATTGTCCCAAGTTGTTCAACATCTAAGTGAAAAAGCCGAAGAGTTGGGTGTTGAATTATATAATGGTATTGCTTGTTCCGAGTTGATCTATGATGACAAAAAACAAAAGATTATTGGTGTAGCTACCCAAGACATGGGGATTCTAAAGGATGGGAGCACAGGTGATAACTTTGAAAGAGGTATGGAATTCCACTCGAGACAAGTTGTCCTAGCCGAAGGTTGCCACGGATCTCTAACCAAAAAAGCCATGAAGCATTTCAATTTGAGAGAGGGCAAAGATGACCAGTCCTATGGGTTGGGAATAAAGGAAATTTGGGAGGTTCCAAAAGAGCAACACAAAAAAGGCTTTGTTTCTCATACCATGGGATACCCAATGGATTTGCAAACGTATGGTGGTGGTTTCCAATACCATTACGGCGAAAATCTTGTTGCTGTTGGTTTAGTAGTTGGTTTGGATTATAAAAACCCATATGTCTCTCCATACAAGGAATTCCAAAAGATGAAGCACCACCCATTCTATTCCGAAGTTTTGAAGGATGGTAAGTGTCTATCATATGCTGCTAGAGCATTGAACGAAGGTGGGTTCCAGTGTATTCCTAAATTGAACTTTCCAGGTGGTTGTTTGATTGGTGCAAGTGCTGGTTTGATGAATGTTCCAAAGATCAAAGGTACACACACAGCCATAAAATCTGGTATTTTAGCTGCAGATGCTATTGTTGAAGAATTCAAAACTAAGAGTTTAGCAACTGTTGAAGAAATTGGCGAAGATGAAGTATTGGAAACCGAATTGGAAGTACTAAACCTAAAGAACTACCAAGAGTCTTTCGACAAGTCATGGATTCACGAGGAACTATACTCAGTAAGAAACATAAGACCATCTTTCAATACCAAGCTAGGTGCTTTATTCGGTATGTGTTTCTCAGGGTTGGATTCTTATATCTTAAAAGGTAAGCTTCCATTTACTTTCAGTTTCCACAAAGGTGGTGATGGTAAAATAACTGAGCCAGCTGCTGATCACAAGCCTATTTCATATCCAAAGCCAGATAACAAAATCAGTTTTGATATTTTGACTTCTGTTAGTAGAACCGGTACTCACCATGCTGAAAATGAACCTTCCCATTTAAAGATTAAGGACTTAAAGGACTACAAAAACAAGTCCTTTGAAAAATATCAAGGTATTGAAGAAAAATTCTGTCCAGCAGGAGTTTACGAATATGTGAAGGAAAATGACGATGTCAGACTACAAGTCAATTCTCAAAATTGTATCCATTGTAAGACATGTGATATCAAGTCTCCTATACAAGAAATTGATTGGCAAGTTCCTGAAGGCGGTGATGGTCCAAAGTATACCAACACCTAGTTGATTAAGTTTTATAATCAAAATTATTTATTCGTTTAATTAAAAGACAAAAAATATTTTTTAATAATAATAAAAAAAAAATAAGAAAAAGATGATGAAAAAATAAAATAAAATAAAAAAGTAATCTATCTGGATAATTAAAATGCAAAAATAGTCAGAATCTTTTGGTTGGTTTCTTCTATCCAATCTTTTACTATTTCCCAGTCGTCTTCACCTTCCAACATGACGTAATCCATGTCTTCATCTTGGTACTTTAGTCTGAGGTACTCGTCTGTATGCAGTTTCTTCAAAATTAAAGTGTAGAACTGTTCGTATTTGATGTCATTAGCCATCAAAATGGAATGGAAGTCTAAACCTTTTTGTATTCTTACCAATATTTGCTTGGAAGGGATGGATAACTTAAAGTTTTCTGAGATGTTTCTGTGCTCAGCCTCTAGTAGTTGCGAGGTTTCTGAAATGTTACGTAACTTGGAGTTTCTGCTTGGTTGCCTTTTTCCATAGGATAATCTTAAACTGCTCTTTACGGTTGGGTTACTTGATGATGTTGGCAATGAGCTGCTAGTGGTCTCGGACAACTGCGAAGACACAGAAGCGGATCTCTGTGTTGGTCTGCTCAATCTTTTGGAAGGTTGATTATTCTTCATGAATTGCGAAATGTAGTTGGCCCAAACGTCTTTAATGTCTTCATTTTTAAACTTTAAATTGAAATTTCCGTGTTCGTTTGAGGATTCCCACTTGATATCAATAGATCTCGGGAATGAGAAATGCTCTTGCAAGCTGGTAATCGTTGATACCATGATTCTGCCTTTCAAATCTAATTTATGCGTGGTAATTATTTTAAATTGCTGAGCTTCATTATCTTTGTCTTGTGAGAATTTTTGGTTTGATGGTGATTTATTTTTCTTCAAAGATATCTTCAAACTTGATGAGTTAGAATCTGCGTTGCTGAAAGTGTTTTCGTCATTATTGATAACAACTCCTTGTGCGTTGACTTCGTTAAAAATAATTATGATCTTTTCAAATAAGGATATTTCAAAAACCTTGGCGTCAACAAAGTCAACATCATTGTTGGTTATCAAAACCTTATCGTGAGAAATCAAGTCACCAAATCTACTTATATCGTAGCCTCTCCAGTTAGCAACTCTTCCAACAACTAGCTTCTTCATAATAATTTCATTTTCTAATTTTCTTTGATGCTCATTAATGTTCATAGCAATTTTTTTACTAACTTCCAATCCTAACTCGAGTTCTTTATAGAAGGTACCATTGGCGGGTGACACTTGGTAAAGTTCCTTAAGTAGTAGTGGATATTTACACAATCTTTGAATAGGCTTCAACAAGAAACTTTGCAGCTCCATTTTGTTCTTAATAATTAGGTTATTGGCGTTTGCAGTATTGGCATAAATTGGTAACTTTGAAATGTAGTCTATAGCCGCAGTTTGACCTATAGACCACAGTTCGTATAGCTTAAAATAGTTGTAGGAATTGATGAAGATCGAGCCTAACCTCAGATCATCCCAGGTATCCAGGTGGTTGTTCATTTCCAATGATATCAGGAATCTTCTTTGAAATTCTATTATCTCAGTGATGTTTGGGAACAAAGTGGTTGATTCGTTTATAGTGATGAAACTTCTTGTCAACAGCTGAGCATTGAAATCCTGAAGGGTCTCCAAGTCATACACATATTTTCTTTCAGTTTCCAAAAATTCTCTGAAAATTTTGTATCTATCATCTTTTTTCAAGGCATCAGAAACTGGTTGGTTTTTTATCAAAGAAGATTCTGTTGTGGGAACCGATGGGAATATCTTGATATTGTAGCCAATCAATGTCAAAACGACTTCAATGATTTTGACAAGAGTAAAAGATCCGTTGTTGAAAACATCTGAAATCGTAAACAATTCTTCATCATGAAACTCAAGGTGTATCTTACAACTTGAAATGAAATCGTATATGGATTTTTTACACACCTTCAAGTCATCGGAAGATACAATATTGATTTTGTGTTGGGGCTTGATGGCATTAAAGATAATACACAAAGGAGCACCCATTTGAAAGAATTTCCACAAAGCAGTAACTGGATCTTTGGTTTTTGATGGTGGCAACGAGCCTATAGTAAAAGTTGGGATATGTTGCAGGCTACTTTCTATGTTGTTTAAGTAGATATTTTGGTTGTTTGTTACATTTAAAATTTCACTTGAATTTGCCGATGCCGCAGATGGAGAATGTATGGATGCGTTGTTTATGGTGGAGTTTGTCACTCCATTAGACTGGAACGAAGAGACACTAGCTCTTCTGCTATCAGCCTGAGATGATTTTCTATAAAGAGTAGAGCTAGGACGGGAGCTGCTGTTAGTATTTTCAGAATTAAGAGTATGGGTATTATCTAGAAATTTATAAGTATTGTTGAAAAGGTCTTCTTGTTTTTCAGAGCTGTACTCAGCTAACATTTCAGCAGAGTCTATGTATGGTTGAAGAGGTTTAAATTGGCCCAGTCTTTTTAGCAGTCTATCGCAAATGTGGAACAGAGAGTCATCTTCAGACACCTTTGTATTCATAAGCTGGTTTGAAACAACTCTTGAAGTTATTGTTGAAATAGGTGTAACTGGCATTTATTCTAACCTTTGTTTATTAGATAATTGTGTATGGTTATTTTCTTTTGGTATTGAAAATATGATACAAAAAAAGAGTTTTTGTTTTTTAATATATAGATACCAAGTTTTCTCTATATATATAAATATATTATTTTTTGTTTTAAAGGGATGAATACTTTGGTTTGGATGGATTTGGCAAACACTTCTTGCTGTTATTAGTTAAAGAAAATATTGTTTTTTTTTTTCTTTGTTTCTTTCTGAAGACACCCATTTTGAGCGTTGGGAAAAGTCTGTACGGTTTTAAAAAAGAAAGAAAAAAACAAAAATTATATGTACTGAAGACATCACCGTTTCCCAAATAGGATATGTTGCAATTGACCGGGTGAGTATATACAAAAAAAATTAATAATTATTGATCCTTCTTTAATCTATAGTAATTTATGGTTTTATAAGCAACCTTGTCCAGAACAGTGTACAATGCAAAGATACCACCTAATGAGGACAACAAGTTCAGAATAAATCCGTACCAGTTCATTCTGTATTGGAGCTTGTTAATGATCTTCAAAGAGGAAATGTCAAAAATAAAGAAAATACCTGGAATTCCACCTCTTTGATGCAACGTGTTCGGATGGTCTTCATCTCTTCCTCCGTGTATTGGCTTGGAATGTGTTGTGGCAGTGTATTGGATCTTTTCCACTTTGCTGGTCTTGGAGTCAGTGTGAGTTCCATCAAGCAACAGCTCGTTTTTGTGTCTGCTAGGCTCTGCTCTCTTGGTTAGGTCCTCAAATCTTGTAGGAACAACCTTCAAAAAGTATGAGTATTGTTGGTGTGGGTTGTTATCGACTACTTCAGTTCCTGTCAAAGGCTCAGAAATAACCTGATTTATGGATTCATGGAAGAAAGACTGGATCAACTTGTTGTCGTTATTGGTCATTAGATCTTTGTCATAGTCAAAGGTGAGTTTATTAATAATGTGATCAAAGTTTTTGTTGTTATAATCCTGAATGTCATGTGTGTGCTGGCCAGTTATTGGGTTTTGGAAAGGCTTTCCTGGAGCAAAGTGGAAGTGTCCTTGTAACCTGTTCAAATAGATGTTACCTTTAACTTTACAAGAGGTATCGGAGAGAGGGATTTTTTCACAATTTTCAGTGCCTGTGACGTCCAATTGGATTTCCCCTGACTCATCCATCATGTCCAGATAAAGGTAGTCGCAAGGCATGTTCAAAAAGTCAATATCAACGAACATATTCATTCTTTTGTTTCTGTCTCTGTCAACGACTAAAGATGGGATGATCTGGATGGTGTTGAACATTTTCCACTCATTGATGATCAATACGATAGAGGTTAGCAGCAGCATTAAGGTGATGAACCCACCTGATCTTGTTTTGATTCTAACATCATCCTTGGTTTTGGTGAATGCATCTATTTTCAACAGCTTCTGAGCAAATGACATGTTTATGGGGCTGTGATTATTGTTGTTGGTACTTTAAGGCTTTTTTATTGTCATAACACGTATGAATAAAAAAAAACAACAAGGCGGGTAATCCCAAAAAAAAAAAAATATTCATAATCGGAAAATACACACACACACACCCTAAAAAAGAGCGAAAAGACCTTTGGTTAGATTAAGAAAAAAATAAAAATAAAAAACATAGGCATATATACCCAAAAAGAAGAAAAAAGCAGCCTTGTCCAAATGTGGCGCTGCAATAAGAAACTGTTACTAAACATCAACCAACAAATGATTCCTCTTGTATAAACCTCTTCAAGACCTTGCTGTTGGATCTCAACAACGGATGGCCAACCACTATCTGCAGCCATTTCTCTAACTCAAGCAGCCTGATTTTTATCAGGTCATAGCTGAATCTGTTGTTCAAGATCATCTTGGATGGAACCTCTGGTATGTTTATCTTGCTGCTGTTGTTTGCTATGTTCAAAGCAAGCTCTTGTAGGATGCACTTCTTGAAGTACACAAAGTCAGAGTATCTGCGTCTCACCTTGCTGATTTTCTTTTTGAACAAAGATATGTTTGTTCTGCATATGATTTCGTAGTCTGTGTACACAGGCTGTTTGTTTTGTACTGTTCCCTTGATGCTCTCTGATGAGTCTTTGTATATCGTAATGAAAGTGCTGTCTTGGTTGTATGTTCTTGCACTCACAATTTCTATTTCTAAGAAATTTTCAGGCTGGTCGTAGTTTGTATTGTCATCAGATAATAACAAGCTGTTTATGAGTTTTGTGTGGTTGTTTGTGGATGTGTTTGTGGGAGCTTTGTTGTTTATCGGAGGTAGTATATCAGAAATAGCTGTACTAAAGCTCTTAAACTCGTGTTTCATCGCTTGCACTGTTTATATGGTAATATAGGGTTTGGTTTCACTGAGAAAAACAGTGCATATCGTATAGTTGCTTGTTTAACAGAAACAAAGTTAAGATCAAAGGGTTTTTGTAGGGAAAGCCAAAAAAAAAAAAACAAAAAAAAAATTGGGGAGCACAAACATCATAAAAGGAACCAGACTTCGGTTTATTTGTTGTTTTTTTTTTTGTTAAAACTACCCAAATAACATAAATCATAGCTTGTAACCCAATACCTAATTGACTGAATATACATAACAAGCATAACCATGAGCAATCAAGATGGAGAGCAATCTGCCGAAGACAACGAGTTAGGAATGAACGAAATAGTTATAGAAGGGGAAGACGATGTTTTCCGTAATGTTCAGATCGGCCTGGAAGGTGAATACAGAGACCTTCTCATAGACTACTGGCAAACACTTGTGGACGACATACAGTCATTGAATGAGAATCTTTTGATTCTGCAAAACCCTGATTTTGTGAATTACTTTAACAACGTTTCAACAAATATTATAGAATCAGAAAACGATAGCGATGGCGATAACGACGAATCCCAGCAAACATCAATAAAGCTACCCATGACCGGAAAAAACGCAGTCAACTATGAAGTATACCAGCAACTAACACAGATACTGAAAAACGAGGACGATTCCTTTCAGCAGATGAAGAAGGTGGTGGTCAACAAGAAGTCAGAAGATTACGATCCGTTTAGAAACAGCAAGCTGCCCTTAGCAAGAATCAAGAAGTTGATGAAGATGGATGAAAAGCTGAAGATGATAAGTGCTGAAGCACCTATTTTGTTTAGTAAGATATGTGAAGTGTTTATACAGGAAGTGACCTTGAGAGCATGGACGATAGTTGACTTCCACAAAAGAAGAACAGTTCAGAAGCAGGACATTCTGGATGCATTGAAGAAAAGCGACATGTATGACTTTCTTATTGACCTGGTGAACAACGAGGTTTAATTGGGATCTTGTTTGTTTTTTTTTTAAAAAAACAAAAATGCGAGTGCAGATATAAGAACTGAGGGCACCGTTATGTATATATTTTTTCGTGATTGTAGAGATAGCATCAAAAGTACCCTTACCTGTGGATACGATTACATGCAAATATTTTTTTTTGTTTTTTTTTTTTACCCCAAATAGGAGCAAACGAAAACAATCGCAGAATAACCTTTGACCAAATTTGTTTCAATTACTTTCTTTTTTTTCATTTTTTTTTTTTTTTTTCATTTGCCACCTTCTATTACAACAAAGAAACAAACAACAACACCCATAACATTAACTGCTCCAATTAAGGTGTCTTCCTTTTTGTATCATATACCACTAGCTTTATATTTTATGTTGTAACCAACCTTTTGCTAATCATTTTACATCCAATATATATATAACAACAACAAAGACTCCTATTCAAAACATAAAATGGAAATAGAATACAAACTAGCTATCACCATTGAGTTGAATACTGCTAGAGTTCAGGCGGAAGAAAACAAAGACTATGACTTGCTATTCAAGATCCTAGATAAGTCTTTCCAACTGATCAATACAGAGTTGATTTCTCTTGAAGACCAACTATCTTCCCCTTATTACTCAAAAGAATTACCTGAACTAGAACTAATCCATTTCACAGTGAAATTATTCAAAAAACTAATTGTTGATACAAACACCAACTTTAAGGTCACTGAAGATATACAAAATGAAAAAATATTCAAATATTTACCAGTTATTAACGATTTGTTGAACTCGTCTTTAACAACATCTTTTGATGCTTTGCTACCTATTTTAAAAAACTTACTAACATGCTTAACTTTGAAAGTACCTAACTTTACAAAATATCTATACCAGTTAGTAGCTGAACATGACAACACTGATTTGTTCAATGACAATACTAAGAACTTAATGAATTTGATATGCATTTTGGTCAACCATTTTCAAGAGTTATTTAGATGTGATTCTTATACCAAAATACCACCAATTTTACAATTCAATGATATCAAAAAGAAGGAAAAAGGCCTATTATGTGATGAGCTGAATGTTGATGACGATATTGTTTTAAAGAACAAATATTTCGTCTACAAGAGCTTATTGATAACATTTTTGTTAAAAGTTTCTATCAACTTATCCGAAGGTGATCTGACTTTAGGTAATCACATCAATTTGGGAACTTTGCTATTGACAAAAAAACAAAACTCCTTTTTGAAGAATACCCTTGTACACTTCGACAAAGTTGCTGGAAACATCATCATCTACTTTGTTACTGTTTTAATCAGAGAACACTTTTTGCTATACAACACATTCGATTCCATTTTAGAAAACTTATTCCAGGTTATCATTCAAAGGCAACAGTTCCATAAACCAATTTACTTAAGACTGCTTGAGTTCCAAATTGATAAGAAGTGGCAACTACCTGATACCAGGGTAATTGATTTTAGAGTTGACAAAAGAAACATGGAAAGGGTTTGGAAGCTTTTTATCAAGAACAGTATCAGAGCCAACTTTATTAATGCTAAAAACGATGTATACAATGCGGACCAATGGAAGTTTATCAATGACTTGAAGAGATACTATGAAGGTAAAGAGGAGCATTTCAAAAGAAACAAGAAAGATTGGAAGCTTGATCAACCGTTTTATCCTAACGAAAGAGACTTGTTATTTTTAAAGAAAAATGCAAAACACAATGTTTTGTTTAAATTACAAAATAACCTGTTAAAAAGAAAAAACGCCGATTTGGGCATCACTTCTGAGAGCAAGAAGCTGAAAACCAAAAATGGTATTTCTCAAATATACTCTGATTGTGAACCAAAAGATCAATTTGATATGACCCAGTTAGATACAAGCACTCTGCTGAAGATTTGTTTGAATACCTTCACCAATGACCTGACTTTCCAGCCTATTCTGAATAAGCTGATCAACGTTTCCAAGAACTATTTGGAAGTCAACAACGGTGTTGTTAGCAAAGAAGACAGAATGTACAATCCATATGAGGAGAAAGAGGACGTTGAGGACTCTGATAACGAAGAAACCGAAAATGAGGTTGAAGTCAAGGAAACCAATAATGTTTATAACGCAAAGGGTGAAATTGTATCTGAAAAGGAATTTGAATTGGATGAAAAAGAAAAACAAGAGCAATTAACAGTGCTAGTGCAAAACTTGTTCAAAACTCAAATGAAACATGACTTGATAGTAAAAGAGTCCAAAGAAAATGACGACACTGTCAAGTTACTGAATCTAGAGAACAGCATAGTCAAAAAGCCTAATCCCAACGTTACTTTGATCATCAGATTGTGTACACAGCTGAACGATGATGTTATTAGACAGCAGTTAAAAGAGTACATCATGCTGCACACACTGGACCTAGAGAACTTGATGGTGACAATAAACTATATCTTGGAGTGGATGAACAATGAGTGGTTGATTTTGACCAAGAAGAAAATCAACGAAAAGAAAGAAGTGGATTTTGAGAAGTACTACTATTGGTTGAACTTGACTTTGGAAGACTTGATTTTGAAGATTGACAATGCCAACAAGAAGGAGTTTATCCAGCTGTTCTCAGGACTGCCTCTGTTGAACTTTGATATTTTTGATAAGCACTTCACCAAGTTGCTCTTGGACCCTTACAAACAGCAGCTGGGATACATGACTTTGAAGTACATGCTAATGTTCAGACCCAGTTCGACTGTTGATGTTTTGATCTTTTTGGACAAACAAGTCAACGAGAACAAGGACCTGGACTTAGAAATGAAGGTGCAGCTCGGCCAAATGGTTTCTAAGTTCAGCAGCAAGAATTAGATAGTATATATGTGATCCATTTAACCAACGATATGTGTATTAGAAAATAAGCTCTTTATACTTTACTATGCCTCTTTCTTTTTTTTTTGTTGTTGCTGTGATTTGCTTTAGCTAAGGATGAAGGCAAATTTTTTTGTCTTTTTTTTTTTGTTAACCCATGCTTCCGAATACTTTTTTAGAAAGGAAAAAAAAAAAAGAAAAAGAAATATAATTCTTAGTTTGTTATTTATTTGTTAGGTGTGTGGTGGATAAGCCTGTTTAGAGAATACAAAATCTTTTTATTAACACACCATTCAAACAACACAGAAAGCATTTGCTCATCTGGAAATGGGGTTTACTATTAAGCAGTATTTGAAAAAGAATACCGACAGTAACAAACAACACGTTGACAATGACAATGTCTTGCATTCTCCTAGACAACATCCCGGTGCTGTTTTGTTAGGAAACTCACTGTCGTCTATGGACATGGGAATGATAGACTCGTATTCAAACAACGTCAATTTATCCACTGTCGGAAGCAACATGTCCAATATGAACTCTGGAAACTATGACAGCAACTTGTTTTTCAACAAGAACTACCAAGGCGAGGATAAAATATCAGCACCAAATGATGAAATACACAACAACCAACATAGAGGATCTTTGGTGGTGAACTTCAACAAAGACTTGAGCAGCTTCATCTACTGGATAAATAACTTGAATCCCACGGAGCAAAATAATGTCATCGACAACTTGCTGCCAAGTTTGAGTGAAGAGGTATTGCAGTACACCAAGATTAAATTAGATTCATTGACGAAAACAGGGTACCTGAGTCCTACAAACATAGGGTCTCCAGTGTTCAGCAATATCAACCGGTTTGATATGAACGATGATGTTTTGTCTTTGAACAACGACTATGCAATTGCGGCAACCATGTCTGCGCCGCAGATGTCCAACACCATGCCAAACAACACCATGCTGCAAGCGGTCCACTCAAACCCCCACAACATGGTCACCCAGAACAACTACGAAAACATGCAGATGAACTCGCTTGACTACCTCATGGGCCAGCCTTCGGACGAAGATACCATCAGCAGAGTAAACTCAGGCCACTTGAACTTGACTCCGAACAACTCCAAGCAGATCAACTCCGTGTACGATTACATGAGCGGAGCAAGCAGAATGAACCCTGAGCCGCGAAAGATGAGTCCAAGACTCGTCAGCAACTACAACTTGGACAGTAACATGATCATCAACAACAGACATGTCGCGGTGGCTTCTCCAAAGCAAAGCAAGTCTCCTGTTCTGCAGCAAGCTGCCGGGAACGCCCACAACATCATGACCCCAGAGGTTCTTTGCCAGAAGGAGCTCCTGGAGGACATCCCTGCATGGTTGAAGAAGCTGAGACTCCACAAGTACAAGAGCATCTTGGAGAGCTACGACTGGAAGCAGATGATAGAGTTTGATGACCAGAAGCTGGAGGACCTTGGTGTTTCTGCGCTGGGTGCCAGAAACAAACTGTTGAAGGCCTTCAGCATCGTGAAGGAGAATGGTGTTTTGTAGAGTGTCACGCGAGATTTATATACATATTATTTTGATTTAAACAGGTTTATCAAATGATCTACGATTTTGTTGTTATTGTTTTTGCTTAATCCAGTTGCTGACAATCTTTTATTATTATATATTCAAAACAGTTTTAAAAAAAAAAACACTGAGTGTTTGACAAAATATTGCTATCACAAGAATGTGCGCATTAATCAAAATTGTATATAAAAAGCACCACGAACGCAACTCAATTGCTCCCAGCAGCTGTTTTCCTCCAAAATGCGTAATTGTACTTCAGGTTGGTCAACAGCTGTGCGACCACAGGGTTCTCGCAGGCAAACTTCGCGTCCAAAGCCTCGAAGAACTCAGACGCAAAGGTTTCTATAAAAAATATCTGGCTCTTCGGTATGCTCGGCTGGAGCTCCACACTCTGTTCTATGGTGAGTGCGCCGATGTCTACTGGGTTGCTGGCCTTGCTGTTCGGCTTGCTCTGGTCCAACAGATCATACGACTGGAACTCCTTTGTTATTCTGTAGGCCCACTGGGTGGAGATCAGCAATGGCCGGGTGACGTTAGAGATGTCTGCAGCTTTGATGAGGATCTGCAGCAAATTCAAATAGCTCACCTCGCCCTCCAAGATTTTCAAAAATTCACCATGGTTGCCCATGTCGGTTGCCAGTATCAAGTTCTTGGACAACTCCAAATCCAAGTTGTTCAACTTCAAGTGGTTGGATCTTAGCTTGTGGTTCAAGTTGTTGATCAAGTTGACATTCAGCACGTTTATAAACAAATGGTACAGCATCTTGTAGTGGATGTTTTCCAGAATACTGGTGTTGCCTACCAGGTTCAGAATGGCGTGGTTTTTCCCTATCATGGCGTTGTTGTTACCGTTGTGGCAGGAGTCGTGGAAGATTGTGGAGATCAATAAGGTGAACTTATCGACTTCGTTTATCTCCAAGGATTTTATCAAAATTGATGTAGCCTGCAAAACATCCACTGCATGGAAAAAGTTGTGGAAGTCGTTATCTCTGTGGTAATTCAATTCACAAAGGATAACAACGATGTCTAGGTTCTGACTTGATAGAATAGTCTTACAGTTTGTTCTGATTATATCCAAGGCTATTTGAAACAACTGCAATCTTGTGAACGTATTGCAGTTGAACTCCCATCTGTTGAAATCAGACTCTTTGACTGTGTAAGCTTTGTTGTGAATCTCATCAATAAAGTGCTTTGGTATTAAGTCCTGGGGTATTCTGATTTTTATCAAGCTTTCAAATGTTATTTCAGACAAAACTTTGGTGACCTTGGCATTGTTTACTGTGAAGCTGTTTATGTTTTCCAGATGGCTGAGCAATGAGTAATACATGCTGGACGAGCTATCTTCGCAGAAGGTTCTATTGATCAATTTATCTTTGTAGCTTATACCAAAATCTAAACTCTCCACGTTGTCTACTAGTTCTATGTTGAGCACATTGAATACATTTTTAATTAGATACTCAATATCCGCTTTGAGCTCTTCGTTATCATTGATTATAGCAATGTCATCAATGATGTGGTAGTCCAAAAGATAAAGTCTGATTTGCAATATAATAACTGCTAGATCTTTTAGGTTGCTGTATTGTATGGTTTGCACAAGATCATTTTTGTTGTTGTATGTTTTATTGTGAAGTATGAAGATCATATAATGTGACTTTTGGTGTGTTTTATTCTTCTTTGGATCCTGTTTTATATAGCTGTGGATGAATTAGAACACAATATGTGGTTTATTGGTGTTCTTTAGAGTGTGTTTTGTTTGAATAATATAGGTGAATATGATTTGGGACAAAATTAATTGAGTTTGTTTTTTTTTTTTATTATTATTTATTATTTATTTTTTTTCCCGGAATAACGTTTCCCCATAACAACTGTCTAGGTGTGTGTGTGCTGTTATTTTTTTTTGTTTGTTTTTGGTAGGGCTCCGGTTTCCGTTAATTTTTTTATTGTGAAATCCAAACAAATTACAACAGACACCGAACAACTCCATGGAGACACGTGACTGGTGATCACAACAAATACCCATTGAACAAAGTTGTAATATTGCTGTCTTGTTATGGTGATGGTAATAATGCTGTTTGAGCTAGCTTATTTGTTGTAGTTATCTGAATATGATGTACAGATAATGATTTATTTAAGCCTCACAGGTGAGGTGTTCAACCGTTGCAGTTGTAAAACTACTTCACACAAGAAGTAAACAACAACTGAAACACCACACTGTTGATTCTCACAGGTACCTAGCAACAACAGTTCCAAAAAAGAAACAAATTATATTGCCATAGTCTTCTTTGTCTTTAGCTTCATTTTTTTGTTACCCAACTTTGGCTCAAACTGCTGCACCATATACGGAAAAAGAACTGATGCGAAAAAAAAATATATATAAATATTATACATGTAAATTTTTCAACTAAGAAAACCCAAATTCAACATCCATAAGACAAATATTCCACCTCCACAACATGTTCAAAATAAACAAAGTTCTTCTTAATACTGCCTACTCAAAGCAAATACACTCAATAATTGCAAACAGCAAGCTTAATCCCAGCACATGCACAGTCACAGACATCAGCGGTGGATGTGGGTCCATGTTCGAGATCCACATTGCCTCGTCAATGTTCAATGACATGAGCAAGGTCAAGCAACACAAGTTTGTCAATGTGCTGTTGAAGGACGAGATAAAGAAGTGGCACGGGATGGTTCTACACACCAGCAAGGAATAATAACCTTTATTTTGTTTGGAAAAAGACAGCTTGCCTTGGTGAAAAAGAGAGAGAAAAGAACCCATAAGTGTGTTTATGCTTCTTTTCATATGGAACCATTCCCCAGCACTGTTCTTTTTTCATATATAAAATATTTTATCAGTCTATTTATTAAACCTGTAGTGTCCTATTTATTCAAACCAACTGTACATCTCATGGCTGGCTATTTTTGATCTTTAATCACCTTTTTTAAAAAAAAAAACGTTTTACAATACATATGCTGTATGGTATCCTCCAAAGAGGAATGAATACAGCGCTGCACAAACAAACTCTTATGAATCTAAAGAATAAGAAAAAATAATTAAAAGGTTATATAAGTGCATTCGCAGAGAGATTAACTGTCAGCAAACTACTGGACAAGAGCCTCAAATTCCTCGTCTTCAAGAACAACGTCCTTGGTGGACATGACAACATCACCGCTGTACTCGGCCCTTTCAAGGGCCTCGACGTATGGGTCGATGTCGAAGATGTTTTCGTTTCCGACCTGCTTGATGACCTCGTTTCTGTAAGCGGCCCATTCGTCCAACAGATCTTGTTTTTCTTGCTGCAGTCTGGCGTAGTTCAAATCATCGGTTCTGGAGTCCAGGTCCTTGAACTTCTTGGAATATTCGTTCAGGTTTTTCTTGATCTTCTTCAATTCCTGGGCGGTCAGAGTACACTCAGGCTTAGGTCTCCAAGCAAACCACTTGAAGCCCATCTGCTCCTCTCTTCTGATAGGCAGACCGTTCAATCCGAAGATGGCGTAACCGTGACCGGTGGAGTACTTGGCAGCAGAACAGAAGGCTGAGAAGAATCTACCAGTGGTGTCCCATGTAACATCGGTGAAGGAGAAGTTGGTGTAGGTCTTTAGCTCTCTTAACTTCAGGTTGTTACCGTTGTTGAATATGGAACCAGATCTGTCAACCTGGGTACCAGACAAGTTCACATCCTCGTCAGTAACCCTGTTTCTGGATCTCTTGTCCTTGCTCAATATCAGCTTCTCAGACTTCTCAATGTTCAGCATCTTGGTGATGATATTGTTTTGACCAGGGTAGTCCAAGTCATAGAAGACCAGTTCGGAGTTCTTTTGTTTCTTGTCAATGGAGCAGGTGTTCACAGTCAAGATTCTTCCCAGAGGAGACCAGGACAACTTGTTGACGTGGGATCTACCGGTTTGGTAAGCCAAAGCCCAGGATTTACCTCCGTTGTTGACAGTGTTGAAGAATTGAACAACCTTTGGTGGCAAGGTATCGTCCAGGGAGTACTTGTTCTCGTCAATGGCAGCAGTGACAAATCTATCTGAGTTAGGTTCCCAGCTGATGGTCAAGACTCTTTCCTTCAACTCAAGCTTGGTGATTGGGAAGTTGGACTCGGAAAAGTTGATGATTTCAACATTGGAGCACAACTTTGTCTTGGCTTTGTTGCAGAACTTGTCGATCTTGATGGCCAGGTAGTCTGACTTGTTTTGCCAGTAGAAGGACATGTTCAAGGCTTGCATCATGTTGACGGATCTCAAGATGTTCTTCTTTGGATATTCCATCAAAGTAACTTTACAGTTTTGGTTTTGTATGTCCGGAGTCCAGTAGATCAATAAGTCAGTGGCGATATCCTTGTTTTTGTTGATCACGATTTTATTTGGGGAGAACTCAAAGTCTTGTAGGTTTTGGATCTTGACCAAGTCGTTCAACTTGAAGTTGTCCTTGGAGTTGTAGATGGCAATGGCGTCTGGACCAGCTCTGCAACAGTAAGAATCGTCATTGGACCACTTGACGAAAGGCCAGGTCAATGGTTTTTGGATTTCATTGGACAGAGAAGGCAATGGGAAGGTCTTCAGCAAGGCACCGGTTTGGATATCCCAGATGGCTATGCTGTGGCCGTAGTTTGATTGGTCAAACATGCCGTAGGTGTCTTCGATTGGAGAGCTTGAGAAGGTGATCAAGAACTTGTTAGTGTTGGAGATGTCGTACTTGATGACGTTTTTGTGGTGGAAGTCAGTGATGAAGTCCATCTTGGAGCTACCCCAGGACTTGGCGTGGTCTTTATGAAGGGAAATCAAGAAGGAACCGTTGCTTGTGAACTTTGGAGGAGCAGCCTCAACCCATTGGTTGTTGTCGCAGATCAGCTTAGGAATATCGGATCTTTGGTTCCAGACTAGCTGAGAGTCGTCGTCGATGGACATCAAGAACTGTTCTCTGCCGTCTAATAGCCAGTTGTCCAACAAATCGGTGGAGATAGGCTTGTTGACTTTAGGCTTGACAAAGGTAGAGTTGAAGTCTTCAATGCCAAACTCTTCGATTTCCTTCAAAGAGTTGACCTTGAACTGATGTGAGTTGTCCAAGTTCTTGCCGTTTAATAGCTTGATGGCCTTCTTGGCCATGGCAACTTCCTTGTATTGAACAAAGGCAAAGCCCTTTGTCTTGGTATCATCTGTTGGGATGTTCAATGATGTGATTTCACCGCATGAAGAAAAGATCTTGTTGATGACCTTGTTCAAGGCAGCTAGCTTTGAAACAGGGGCAACTGGCAACCCGTTGATAATAACGAATGTATCCATGTCGTTGAAGTATTCGAATGAGTCTTCGACAGCCTTGTAGTTGTATTTGCTCAACAATTCTTCATCGATAGATGAGGTATCTATGTTAAGGGTTTCTAATGAGATATCTTTGTAGTCAGAGAAGTCGTAAGTGTTGAAATCAATATCAGCCATTTCTTGTATAGTCTTCTTCGTATATATTGTAATTGGTTTTTTTTAATAAATGATGTTGTTTATATCTGCAATGGCAATATAGCATACAGTAAAAAATGGGAACCAAAAGCCTAGTAAAAAGGAAAACTACCAAGAAAAAAAATTTTCACTAGTGTTTTTTGTTATTTTTGGGTGAAAAGAAATTTCTTTTAGGCGTGTGTTATTTTTTTGTTTTTTTTGGGAAGCCAAAGTTGAGGAAGAACAAAAACACACACACACATTGATATTTCCGTTTTTTGCCATTAGCATTTGGCCCTCCAGAAAAAAAAAAAGAAACTTTTTTTCAAATTTCAAAGAATCTAATCCCCGATGGAGAACCAAAAATCCCATGCAGTTATATTCGGATATAAAGACTGTTCCCGGTTCATTGCGGGTAACCTTTCACACCCATATTTTGCACAACACAACATATCGCAGCTCTTGTTTTGTCATAAAAAGCAAATACTCGTTAAACCCTTTGGAAAAAATATAACGACATCATGACTATTTTTTAAAAGAAAAAAACAAAACAAAAAAAAAAAAATTTCAACCCAAAAAAGCATATATATATATATAGAAATGAATAGCACGTTCTATTTTATTTATTTTTTTTTGAATAAAAATTTTTCTCTTTCTTAAAAATAAAAAACACTGAAATTGTTAAACAAAAAATATTTTATACTAACCAATATAAATTGAAGATACTCGTTAACGTATCAAAAGACAATCCTAAAATTTATTCGGTTGTTTTCCTTTTTTTCCTTATTTTTCTCTGTGTGTTTTTTTCTTTTCTTTTTTTTTCTAGCCACCATATAGTTGCACACATTTGTAGACGTTTTCTTTAAACTATTTTTGACCATAAGGGGATATTCTTTCTTTTTTGCTATTTTGCATACTCAGAAAAAAGGGGCCATAATCATTCCCTTTGAAGGAAACACCTCCTGAAACAACAAACAACATTCCCAGTTAAAAATATCCTTTTGTTTTTTTTTTTTTAAACAATATCTTAACAACTCTTTCTCACTCTTCCTGCAACCATGTCTGATCTCTTGTCCGCAGATGGAATCAAAAAAAGAATCAAAATATCATACACATGCCAAGAATGCAGACTGAGAAGAACAAAGTGTGATAAAAAATCACCATGCTTGTCCTGCAAAACCCGAAACTTCGAATGTGTTTACGACACAGATAGGCAAGTCAAGCCAAGAAGACCCAACAAAGATGCTCTTATCTTGAGATTATCAAACCAGCTGGATTATTATAAAAAAATGTGCAAACAATTCGTTCCAAAGACTGAATTCAGAGACTTCAGCAGCGACCTTGTTGATATTGACTATGCTTTGGGTAGCAGAACTTTGAAGAAACACAACAACTTCATGACTAGCGAGGAAGACAGTGTTAATGATTTGATCATTCAAACAGAACTGATAGAGAACAAATATAATCTTTTGTCCATAAAAAACCTGTTAGACAACGATAAGAATATCCAAAAAGTCTTCTTGCAAACAAAACAGGACCCAAATTTCTTCCCAACCATAGACTCAGATGTGTGCTCTTCCAGTATCCATTACAATAAACTGTCTCATTATCAAAAGAATCAATTTGAAGATTTCACTAGCCAAGTGCTTTCAAAAAACTCATCAGCACAGAAAATCCCTTTCTCTGAGAACTTCATGAAGCACTTTCACCCAATGCTTTACGACACACAAACTGATTATATGAATACAGTTGAGGACAAGGTTGTTGGCGAGCCTTCGCAGCTGTTGAAAACTTTGCATGAAGATATTGAAAAAAACTTGCCCCCTTACACCCACTTGCATTACCTGATCAATGTTTACATCAACAACTTCTACTCCGAAGCCCCTCTATTTGATATCAAAACCATTCAAGAATTTGTTGGTTTGTACATCAAAAAAGGCGAAAATGACAGATGTATTGTAGAACCTTTGGTCAACGAAGTTGGAAACAAGCTGTGTTATTTTTCCATGGTATTCATCATCAGTGTTGTTTCCAATATATCCCTGAAGTTGAAGCACTATGCAAGCAACAAAACCAATGTTGGCTTTGACTATCAAATGGACAATTCCGAGCTAATCATCTTCGCAATTCGTCTGTTGAAGTGCTCCAAGGTTTATCTTGATCCGAATACAATCAAGTTGACAGCGCTTATGAACATATGGCTTACTTTCTGCTACTTCCCAAACCCAGAGTTCAGATCAAATATCAACGACAGCTTTCCTACAAGAATTCTCACTCACATCTTGACAGTCTTAAGTGATAACATAAACTTGTACCCATTGAAGCATGACAATCCTAATATTGGTTTCTACCAAGGAGACAAAATTGGAAATGGGCGGAATTATTTCATACTGCTGCTTTCAGTTGTTGTTTCAGTTGACGATATCTATAACGAAAGTTGTGTTGCTTTCAAAATGGATGATATTCAAAGAGAGAGGTTGCTGCAGTACAGCTACAAGAACAACCCATTGACAAACAACTTGTCATTAACAGATACTGGAAGCAAAATGTACAACCTGTACGTGGTCAAGTTGATCATGCTATACCACATACAGGAATGCTATGCAATGTTGACCAAGTTAACAGGCACAATAAACCTAACCCACTTTGAAAAGAGACTGAATTTTATGATTGAGTTCCACAACAGAGAGTTGAGTTTAAATTACATGAAAACACCAAACACAGCAAGCATCATATTTGACACTTTTACTCCGAATATGAAAATCGATCAAATTGTTCCAATTAACAAGATTTTGTTTGAAATCCATTTGATCAAGAACACCTCGCTGTTGAAGATGTACTCATTGCTGGTCAATCAGCTGGAAAAAAAGCACAAAACGAAGTACCTGGAGTACTTCTTGAAGCTCATGAACAAAGTCATAGACAACCTGATCATGCTGAACGATTTTACCAATGGGAGCTACCAGAAGTACCTTGGTGATCTGGAGTCTGTGTTTATGTGGAAGAACAGTGGCCGGTTATTCGACCAAATGATGTTCTCCACCTTGCAAATGCTGAGCAAGCTGATTCTAAACAACCAGGGCTTCAGCGGTGCCATTAGCGTGCTTTTCAGGATTCTCCACAAGTGCTTGAATCTGTACACCCTCAAGTTTAGGTTCATGCACTACAGAGCATTCAAGGTGTGTTTGTTCATTGAAAATGTCATACTGCAGTATTCAAACCGTCAGTACAACTTTCCACAAACCCTCACAGATGAGGCAGGAAAAACCCTTTGGTTACACAAAAACGAAATAGAGGCTGTTTTGCAGCAAAAAAAACTAACTGATATCCTTGAAAAAGACAATGTTTGGGAACTGGACTTTAGTTACATGAATGCTCTGAAAGGCAAAATAAACCTGTCTACGTTGTTTACTGATGATTTTTTGACTAAATAGGGCTTAGCACCAATTTAATGCATACGACCCTTGCTTTTTCTCTTCTATTATTTATGAAATACCAAAAAAGATCCGGTTCGTATCTGTATAATTAATTTATTTTTTTTTTTGTAAGACAACTGCAAACGCATCTCATACTGAATGTGGAGTTTAAACAGTCAGCAATGGCAGTTTTAAGATAATTCTGTTAATAATAACAAGAAAAAAAGAAAAACATGGGTGTGTATTTTCCTAGTGTGGCCATGCCCTTCTATGTGATTATTTAAACATTCCCTGAAAACTAAAACACACACACACAGCAAACTATGATTTCATTCTTATGTCACTTTAAGGCGTGCAATGGGCAACTCTTGCTAGTTTTTTTTTTTTTTTTTTTTTTTACATGAAACACATTTTATAGAAAAAAAGAAAGAAAACAGTAAGACAAACCCTAAACAAACACCTTTGATATAGTTGTTTTTGTTCCTTCCTACAAAATAACAAAACTATGTCTGCAGATGACCCACCTGCTCCCCCTATAAAAAGAAAAAGAGCCAAGATCTCGTACTCATGCATTGTTTGCAGAGAAAAAAGAACCAAGTGTGATAAGAATGCCATTTGCTCTTCTTGCAAGAACAGAGGCTCAACATGCGAGTACGATACAGTAACCCAAATAAAACCCAAAAGACCTAATAAAGATGCTCTTATTCTGAGACTATCTAAGCAACTGGAATTCTACAAAGATCTTGCATGTAAGTACACACCAAAGGAAAAACTATCCCTTTTCAATGACGATATCCACGCCATAGATTATGCATTAGGGATTAGGACCCTAAAAAAAACAAGCTCCAAAAATGAGGCTGTTTCTGCCAGTCCTAAGGCAAAAGATGCTGAAGAACACTATATGCTATCCCTGAAACGTAATGACGAGAATTTCTTATATGACATCTTCACTGATATGTACATTTTCAAAACGGATGATTATGTTAATTCCTTGTTTTTTAAGAAAAATAAAACCAACAGCTCATTAAATACAAAAAAAGATGATATATCAATTATCAACAACTTGTTGAGCAGCCAAACTTTTGAATCTGAATTCCAAAAATCTCAATCTCTGAAGTTCACGCAAACCCTCCATACAGAAAACTCTACCAAAGAAAACAAAGAATTCTTCAACCCATACTCTGGCTTGTTCAATACATTTTCTTTTGAAAACGTGATTGAAAATACCATTGAAAATGCAATTGATACTGAACCCTCTGACTTGTTGAAAAACATAATCGCACTAATAAACCAAGTATTACCTTCTAAGTCTTTGTTATTCCACTACAAAAAAGTATACTTTGAGAAGCTGTATCCGGAGTATCCATTCCTGGACCTAGACTTCTTTGAAAACACTCTACAGCAGGTTCTGGCGTTTCATAACGAAAAGGTCATACTAAATCTGGGTGAAAAAGACATACACAACAAAATCTGCATGGTTGCCTTGTTATTACTGATCATATACATGTCCATCTTTAGCGAAAACGACAACATGGACTTTGACAACTCATTCATCAAGGATTACCTGGACTTGGCAATGAAACTGCTCTTGACCACTGACTACCTGTCCCATCCAAACGAACATAAATTTTCACTGCTATGCCAAGTATGGATCGCATTGACTCTTTCTCCCGAAACTAAGTACTCTGAAGACATAACCAAAAAAGCACCAACAGGCTCTCTAGTTGGTGTGATCTCCTCACTGGCATATGACTTGAAAATCGGCTACGATACAGACTTGGATGAAAGAGCACACAGAATACCCAACGACTTGAAATTGCTGAGGAGAAAATTGAGCTCCGCATATACCTTGATCAAGCTGTGGCAGGATATTTTAAAAGATGGAGTCAAGGACAACAAGAAGTTTCGAAACATACCGTCACAGATAACTGTGAATGCTTTGGGCTCTGGAAACAAACTTGAAGACGAAGCTTACAAATACTGCACTCTGAGAAATCACCAGTATAAGCTAATCTATGACATAATGACAATGTTTCTGAAAAAACAGCCTGAAAACAATAGCAGCGAATTCATAGAAGACGTAGATATTATAGAAATGAACAAAAAAATCAAGCAGCTGTTTGAGTTTGTGGATACGGCTTTTCCATTCAAAGAAATGGAAAAGCTGTCGAGCACTAATGAAATTTATGACTATCCAAAGAGCTCTAAGATGTACTCCATAAACGAAAACTTTGTGAAAAACACCTTTACCATGCATTACTGGATAATTTCAAGAGCCATAATTCTAAGGGTCTATCACGTTGTATTGGTTTCATGTGAGTTCAGGGCTTTTGAAAGCTTCAACATAACTGCCAACAAGTGGTTCATGTATTACATCATCGAATCACTGCACCAATCAATGGACCTATTGATCATTGTGAGAAAAATACATGACTCCGAGTATAAGGAATATTTGGACGATACTCTGTCTCTGTTCAAGGAGTACATCATCTTGTACACATATGCAAAGGCATTTGTCGTGCTACTGCAGTTTATTGGAAAGTGTTTTGTCTTCAAGGTGTACTTGCAAATGATGGTATTGAATGCGCATGATAATTCCACCAAGCTAAAGGTTGAAATGCACTTAGTTAAAGAAATGAACGAAGTCAGCTCTGAAGTCATTTTCAAAGCTCTGCAAGAATATTCACATCTGTATAGATTCAAAAGATACAAATGTTTCAAAGTGTGTTTATTCTTCGATTTCTTCAAACAAATCTTCTCGGACGACACTTTGTTCAATGCCGTGTTTGAAACCAATCAAAAGTATGATCCACATGCTCCTTTGTCTGCAGAGGTTTGCAACAGTAACTTGATGAGGCATTACTTGAAGTTCTACGACTACTTGGATGATTTCAAGAGCATGAAAACCTATTTTAGAAGTGAGGAGATTCAAAACTATTTAAAAGAGAAGCCTATTCCTCAAAAACTTAAGAATACCAGGTCTAATTCAAACATTTCTGCTTCCGTGATGGCATACGCTCAGCAGCAAAAGGAACAACAGAAACACATGCACCAATCGAAGTTTCATGAATATGCGATAAATATTCCTGGCCAGCACAGCTTGTCTCCTGTTAACGCACCTCCACATATGAGTAATATCGTGCACCCAAGCTTAATGAACAATGCTGCTCCTAACACCAACAACATGTCTGGTTTCATTCCAAATTTTAGATACCTACCGGATTTTGATCCAAAATATCACCAAGTATACCAGAGCAATCAGATGCCGGTGCAGCCTAACAGAGGATCCATGTTCAATATGCATTTCAGCAACCCACAACAAAACCAAGGACATTTAATGAACAACCCCCAGATTAACCACATGCAGCCGGTAAATAATCCACCCCCTGGATTCAGTGTCATCATGAATCAAACACAAAATGCTAATAAATTATCAAACCCGAGCCCAGTGATCAACGAAGATGAAAGAAACTTACAAAACTCTGGGTACTCTGCCAATACTGGTGAATCTAGCGTCAATACAAATGCCCACAGTGCCACTAATAATGAACCATCGAATGATGACGTCTCATTTGATGACTATTTAAGTCAATTGGACTTACAAAAATTTGACGTTTTTGGATCTGCGTTTTTGTTTTGAACTGCTTAGATGGGAGGTATGTTATCTTATATATATTGATTTAAATATTCTTTTTATTTTTTTTTCACCTTTTTTATTGAATTCAAAGATCTCCATATATTTGATTATCATGTCTTTTTGGCAAACATCTTGTAAAGCCCTATGGAGAGCACAGACAACACACCGAGAGCACTTATGGTGTTTCCCAGATTGTCTCTGAGTTCGTCGTTTATGCTATACTTTTTCAAATCCGAATCAAAACCGGGTGTTGCCTTCAATGGCTGAAGAGAAACATTGACAATTTTCTCAAACAACTGAGTCATTGATGGCCAAAAAGCAGATATTCTCAACGGATTATCCAAGTTCAAGGAATCGCAGAAATCATTTGGTTGGGTAGAGCATCTTTGGTCTTGCGTGTCCAAATCTGCCTTCAGGGCAACAACTATACATGGGATCTTTAGAAGATGCTTGTACTTCTGGATCGTCGTCAGAATGTAAGAAAAAGATTCAGGATCCGATGAATCATAGGTTAAGCAAACGACGTCACACTGCTCCCATTTCTTTTCATTGGACAAAACTTCCTCTTCTGTTTGGCCAAACTCTTGCAGTATCAAATAATATTGTTTCCCATCATCCAGCTCCAAAGAATTGGTCACAATATTAGGTCTTATTGTGGGACTATAATATGAGTAAACGCCAGATGTATCCGAGTCATCCTTATTAGCAAAACTTCTGAGCAATGTGGATTTTCCAGATTTTGCTTTACCTATCACGAAGCAGTTGAATACTTTTCTATCATTGACACTAGCCCTATATAGCAATCCATTTCTCTTTTTATATTTCTTGGGTTTGGTTATCTTCAAGCAATCCCGTGGGTCATCCTGATAACCCAGGTACACTAAATACTTCGTTGTGGTTCTGTAGTCTATAAATGTTGTCATGGCCCATTGTGCTAACCATCCTGATAAATTTACATTCCCATATCTATCAGTAGTGCAACTGTTGGGGAAGTTTGTAAACACCCACAGCTCCGGGATGGATCCATTAGGGCAAATATCAAATGTTCTGTTCAGCTCAGTGTTGTTCAAACCACCGTCATTGTCAATTTCGTACTTTCCAAACACTTCAATCAAAAACCTATATCCAGTAAAGCTCAGCTCTATAAAACTTCCATCCTCAATGAAGGAATCCAGGGGAGGGTACAACAGTTCGTCAGATATCTGCAGAATGTCATTGTACTTGAAACCTCTCAACAGGCCCCATACAGTCTCAAATTTCCCTCTCTCTATGTATATTTTAATAAGAGTATAAAAATCATAGAGATCAATACCGTTCTTATTAGATTGTTTGTTTATTGCAAAGTCCGAATGATGGTGGTTGTTGTCCAATTTCTTTATTTCTTCCTGCTTGTACATTTTTATTTCTATGCACAATCGCTCATACTCCAGTTCATCAAAAGATGACATGTTCTTTGATACAGGAAAGCATTTTTCTTGTAAAGTCTTCATCTCATGAAAGTTCAAAACCCCATCCATGTCATCATCAGAAAGGGTGAATATTCTTTTCATGGCAATTTTACATCTATTTTTTAATGTATTTGTCTTATAGTCATACAATGGCGGTAAAGCATACACCACTGCTCGAATGCAGTGGTATATCACCGCATATGCAAGACTTAAATTGGATGATGTTTTGCTGATCAGCGGACCATGCAAAGTGGATGATATCTCCTTGAATTCTGTGGTGAGCATAATCAGTTCCATTTCACAGTTTTCTTTTTCTTCTATGTCGCTGTTTCTATTCTCCACATACTCCTGTTTTTCAGCATGACCCAGTCTAGTGAATTCATTTTTCAAAACAATAAGCGGCTTGTCCATGCCCATCTTTCTTAGCTCAAGCATCCAATGCTCGTATACTCGATTGTAACTCTGTAGGTCATTGTAAATCAACAAAATACAATCAACCTCCTTCAATAACAGATCTGTCATCGTGTTGTTTGAACAGTCTATCAATGTTGTTGTCAAAGGGCAGTTGGCACTATCGGGAAAATCATCTGTCTTGATCACTATGTTTGGGTATCTCTTGGGTACTGGTGTCGTTGATGGATTTGAAGATAGAAGGTGCAGTAATGTTGTTTTTCCAACACCTTCGTCTCCTATTACCGCAATCTTAAAATTACTTCGTCTAACCATTTTTATTTTATTTTGGTAAATGGACAGAGGTGTTTATAATGAAAAGCTTGACTGGTTATAAGTCACTATTTAAGTATATTATCAAAAAAAAAAAAAAAGTAAAAAAAAAAATGTGAATCTACTCAACACGAAGATTAGGGGGAAAATACTTCTTGGATTCTTTCTTTTAAAAAAATTATTTACGTTAAATTATTTTATATACATGAGTAACTTGTTTTTAAGTAAATAAATATCCATATTCATTAATCTATCTTACTTACTTCTTTTCTTCACCTTTGAATAAGATTTCAAACAATTGTAAAGACTTGGTTTCTAATTCCTTCAACTTGGTTTCCAAAACTTCGGCATCAGTAACGGCGGTTTCATCAGATAGAGACTTGGCAACTAATTCTCTGGTGTCAGTGATTAATTGTTCGAATTCCTTTAAGGATTCGGCGTTTAACTTTTCTCTGTGTTCAGCAATGGAGGATTCGTACTTGTTTATGTCGGTTTCAGCCTTGTTAGCGGTTTCAATGACCTTCTTTCTTTGAGCATCAGCATCCTTGAACTTTTCAGCATCGTTGATCATTTGTTCGATTTCAGCATCAGTTAAACCAGAAGAACCAGCAACAGTAATAGAAGCATCCTTGTTAGAAGTTTGATCTTTAGCAGAGACGTTGATGATACCATCAGCATCGATATCGAAGGTGACTTCAATCTTTGGAACACCCTTGGCAGCTGGAGGAATACCGGTTAAGGTGAAGTTACCGATTAACTTGTTATCCTTGACTAATTCTCTTTCACCTTGGAAAACTCTGATGTCAACGGAGGTTTGACCGTTGGCAGCGGTGGAGAAGACTTGAGACTTGTTACATGGTAAAGTGGTGTTTCTTGGGATTAATCTGGTGAAGACACCACCCATGGTTTCAATACCTAGAGATAATGGGGTAACATCTAATAATAAAACATCGGTGACTTCACCGGCTAAGACACCACCTTGGATAGCAGCACCCATGGCAACAGCTTCATCTGGGTTGACGGCTTTACTTGGTTCCTTACCGAAGATTTGCTTAACAGTTTCAACAACCTTTGGCATTCTGGACATACCACCAACTAAGATGACTTCCTTGATTTCAGAGGTGGAGATACCAGCATCCTTGATGGCCTTCTTACATGGTTCAATGGTCTTCTTGATTAAGTCAGCAACTAACTTTTCAAAGTCGGATCTAGTATATTTGATGTTCAAATGCTTTGGACCAGTGGCATCAGCAGCAATGAAAGGTAAGTTAACTTCGGTGGATAAGGTGGAAGATAATTCAATCTTGGCCTTTTCAGCAGCTTCTCTGATTCTTTGGACGGCCATTTTTTCGTTGGATAGATCGAAACCACCGTTTTGAGCCTTGAACTTTTCGAATAAGGATCTCATCAAGGCAATGTCGAAATCTTCACCACCTAAATGGGTATCACCGTTGGTGGACTTGACTTCAAAGACACCGTTGGCAATTTCCAAGATGGAAACATCAAAGGTACCACCACCTAAATCGAAAACAGCAACAATACCGGATTCGTCAGTCTTTTCTAAACCGTAAGCTAAGGCAGCAGCGGTAGGTTCGTTAACAACTCTTAAAACGTTTAAACCAACGATTTGACCGGCGTTCTTGGTGGCTTGTCTTTGGGAATCGTTGAAGTAGGCTGGAACGGTAACAACAGCATCCTTGACCTTGGTGGATAGGTAAGCTTCAGCGGTTTCCTTCATCTTGTTCAAAACGAAACCACCAACTTGGGCTGGGGAGTATTTTTCACCGTTGGCTTCGACCCAGGCGTCACCGTTGGAGTGCTTGACGATCTTGTATGGGACTTCCTTGATATCTCTTTGGACTTCTTGGTCTTCGAATCTTCTACCAATCAATCTCTTGGTGGCGAATAGGGTGTTTTGAGGGTTGACAACGGCTTGTCTCTTAGCTGGGATACCAACTAATCTTTCACCATCCTTGGAGAAGGCAACGACGGAAGGAGTGGTTCTGGCACCTTCAGCGTTTTCGATGATCTTGGCAACCTTACCTTCCATAACGGCAACGGCAGAGTTGGTGGTACCCAAATCGATACCGATAACTTGGCCGGATGGCTTGGTGGATTGTAATCTCTTGATGACTTGTTTAGAAGTAGATCTGTACATGATTGTTTAATTGGTTATAAAATTGTTTAACTATTCTATAAGTTTTACTTGGTTCTT